>QVRM01006467.1:225000-260000 GCA_003439945.1 Dermanyssus gallinae
AACAACAAGAACAACAATGAGGAAGAAAACAACAAAAACAAAGAAAACACCAACAATAAGCGCAAAAACAAGAACCATAACAGCAAACGCAATAAGTCCAACAACGGTGACAACGACAAACACAAGAAGTGCAGAAACAGTGGCAACAACGTCAACTATGTACAACGAGTATTATACCAGCCTTCCTTATGCTGGTGCTGCTACACCATGAGAGAAATAGCAGACAGCAGCAGCAACAACAACAACAACAACAACAACAACAACAATAACAACAACAACAACATCCACGATGGACAAATAGCTTGCCCAGTGTAAAAAATAGTAATAGGTAATAACAATAGCAACAACAACGACGACGACGACGACGGGTAAAAACAGAGCTAACAACAGCGACAATAACGACAGTAGCTGCAGCAATAACAACAACAACAACAACAACATCAACCGTTAAAAGAAACTCCGATTATCATCATCGTCGTATGCATAAAAACGGTAAGAGGATTCGGCAACTACAACAACAGTTATGACACTGCAGGCAGAATCGATAACAGTAAAACAGCTGACACAAGAACAACAGCAGCAGCAGCGACAAGAACAATGACGATGAGGGTGATGGTTGTGACGACAATAACAGCACCAGTAACAACAACAACGACAACAACAGCGACAGCAGCAGCAACAACAACAACAGTAACAACAACAGCAACAATAACAATAACAAGAGCTGCAATGCGAGTTCTGTGCAGGAACGATCGGCACGGGAACGAGGAAGCCAGCAAAAACGACTGCAGTTCGAGCTGACTGCCATGCCAACGACGAGAAAAAGCTTGCTTAGGGCAGTGCCGCTGCTGGCGTGATGATAGAAGCTGCCACCAGAACGACGGTGAAGTCGCCGAGCCAATCAGGGCTTAACTCTTCGGTGGAGATGGGACAGACAGGGCTAGACGCTGCTCACTAAGCACCACTCAACAACAACAACAGCAGCAGTAAAGGCAATAACAAGAACCGCAAGAGAAACAACAACAACAACAACAACAACAACAACAACAACAACAACAACAACAACAACAACAACAACAACAACAACAACAACAACAACAACAACAACAACAACAACAACAACAACAACAACAACAACAACAACAACAACAACAACAACAACAACAACAACAACAACAACAACAACAACAACAACAACAACAACAACAACAACAACACCAACAACAACAACAACGACAACAGCAACAACACCACCACCAACAACAACAACAACAACGACGACAACAACAACAACAACGGGGGATGAATTTACGTTGGCTACGAAAGCGATGTTACCAAGCAAGCTGCAGTGAACTCGATGCCGTGCTTCGGGTCGTGTTTATAACACAATAATATCATGTATACCAGAATGTCGCATCATGTATATTGTTACACAATAAAGGAACATAGTAGCAGATATCAATGGTCAATCCAATCCAACGTACGCAACAAAGGCAGGGCTCAAACCAGCGAAACTGCTGACCTGTCTATGGCCAGATGTGTAAACTCCCAATAGGTACATTGCCCCTAGGCCCGCTTGGCCAAGAGAAGCAAGGCATACGATCTAGACCTATACATATATGGCAACGACATCATATTGTCACATTGTCGTGGTTCACTCGAGGACTGTTAAGGCTTACTGTGCATAACGGATAAGCGGTGTCTACGCGTTGACTCCGGACCGACTGCTTAACGCTCCGGGCCTAGTTAACCTAGGGATTCCAGTTGAATGTGCCCGCTGCCTTGTCATGATAGGCACAATACCAAGAGATTCAATTTTTGAAATAACTAACTTTAGCAAAGGAGGCAAACTCCCTTGTTTCGAACGTTAGCATCTTTAGATATATATATATATATATATATATATATATATATATATATTTTTTTGCTTCATTTGTTTGTGCACTTCCGGTAGAAAACCAAATTTGCTAGGTAAATCTTATCGCTAATGAGACAGATACAGACCGAAGGGCGGACTTCTGCATGTTGGCGGCAACGGCAAAGCTGCCTTCAGCTGGCCTTATTTAAATCATGTATAATGACTACCACAATAACGACAACAACAACAACACGTAAAGACAAAACTAACGCTACGGCCAGTCGACGTCGTCAATGAAAATGACAGCAAAACCAGCGCCAGCAATAAACATTAACAACAACAACAATAACTACTAGTAGAACGGTGACGAAAACAACAACAGCAACAACAACAATATCAGCAACAACAACAACAACAGTATCAGCAACAGAAATGGTGCCGACAAAAATGTGACTATAGCATGAATGTAGAGGCAGCAGCGACACCGAAGGTGCAACGAACGACGGTAGAGGTAGCCGACGAAGCTTTGAAGGCAACAAACAAAAATAGCAATATAAGCAATGAGCACATGAGAGAGAGAGAGAGAGAGAGAGAGAGAGAGAGGAAGAAAGAGTGAACGCTCCCCAAGAGGAAGGAAAACGGGAGAGACAAGTGTATATATATATATATATATATATATATATATGGTCTGTCTGTCAGTGACTTTCTTCTTGCACATGGACGACTGGTGACGGGTGTTATGTAGAGCCTGTCACTATTGTTGTCGTCGTTATTGTTGTTGTTGTCTTCGTCATCGTCGTCGTCGTCGTTGTGGTTCTTATTTTTATCGTTGTTCTTATTGTCGTCGTGGTTATAATTTTTGTCGTTACTGTTGTCGTTGTTATTGTTATCGGCGGCGTACAGCCACGACCGCTATAGATACAGTTACAGTTGCTTTGCTGCGCTTCATTCTCACTGTACAGGATGAACAAGTCGATATTGCTTCTCTTGTTGTTACTGTTGTTATCGTGGTTGTTACTGTTATTGTTGTTGTTGTTGTTGTTATTGCTGTGGCTGTTTTTGTCGTTGAAAGTGCTGCGACGACACAATTTCATTGTGTCATCGTTAGTGGAAGCAATAGTGAAATCCGAGGCAACAGCAGCAGCAGCAGCAGCAGCAAAAGCTCTCCAACGCCCTGTTCACCTACCTTGCGGCGAGTCATCGTCCGCGATCATTCCCATCGATCGCCAGCGACAGATGCCGTCAGCTCCACTGACTTTCGCAACATGCTGTCCACGCCCGTTGTGATGCCCAGTACCACTTGTGACTACGACGATGACGATGACGTTAACCTAATTGTCGTAGGTCGTAGCATTGCATAAAGTCTCTTTTGCTGGTACACTTCATTTTATGCAGGCTCAGACTCGCCCGCTCGAGTCTGACTGGGCAAGTTAACCTGGTCCATAACAGGGTTGCGCTTGCTGATTGATGCAAATGCGCAGACCTTCACCCGTCGCACAGGGTGGAGATCAGAGTCGCCGGCTACGCGCATCGTAACGATGAAGCATAAGGAAAAGCCATGCCAAAATATGGCATTCGTACCGGCCGATATCGTATACCCGAGCCGAGCCTGGCTAAATGCGTACGCGTGGTTGCACTGTAAAGTTCATTCAAGGAACGAGCTGCCATAAACGGATTTTATAATCATTCGAGGATTTACGGTGATGAGTTACTGTTGTTGATGCATTTAGGCTTCTCCAGAATGATTGCTACATTCTTTTGAGCTACCTTACTAGAGCCCTAGTAGACGAGTCTTGGTCTCACAGTGGTGCCAACCTCCACCATGTGAGATGCTAGCTAGTTGCTAGTTGAAAAAATAGCTCTACTAAAGCTAACTTGCAAGCGATAACCGACCACTCGGACGATGGATTAATATATAGAGCCGGTAAGTCCGACTTACAACATACATTTCTAATAGGTTTCATGAAGACTATAGTACTCAATGTATTTGTCGGTTCTGCTCCCAGCAATGCGCTAAGTACCACGAGGTTGATTCTCCGGCACTGCAACGAAGCTCTTTACACTTCTTCTCTCGGTGGAACGGCTGGACAACAAATATTTATGCTTAATAATAACATGAACTATTTTGTACATACTTTATTTGAGTGAAAAACATATGATTGATTGAATGTAAGTCTGATCTCTAATAGGTAATATATATTATATGCTATTTAAGAAAAGTAATAAAATTAACATGACTATATACTTTTACTTACCTACTGCCACTTGGCATACTGGCCACACTTGCGCAATGGCGCATGTTTGTATACCAAGAGCGATTATTCTAGTTACGTTTCTTCTCTAGCGATTTTGCCACCACATAACTTCCGTTTGCACTCTATGGGTTGCTGTTTTCGTTGTTGTTTCAGTTGGAGCCGATTTACAGGTATAATGCTAATCGATGATGCAGGTCAAACAGCCCGCCGACAGCCGCTACCATACTATTCACCTTTACCATTTATCCTGTTTGTCTGTGCAAGATCGGGGCTTAAGTCTTTGCACAACGCCCAAATGGGAGCCCCATCGCCCACTCACACACCCCATTACCTGCAGAAGCGTCTGTCAGACATTGTAAATGAAAGCAATTTATTTCTCATTTTTTCTGCTTTATATACGTTATCTACGTATACTTATTTGCAACCTTACTCACAGTAATTAGGCCTCCTAATGGGCAAATTTGCGCTGAACACAAGAATTTGTGACACTGGTGACAATGCCTTGCGAATGCAATGGAGGAGAAAAAGGCAGATCGGTTAACCCAACCAGCCGTATGTAGGATAGCGAAAATCGGGAACATGGGCTGCTGTTCTGCTAGATTGTCTGTTGGATAAACTACCACTTCGCTGCTCCAGCAAACCGCCCTAACCTTAACGATACTCATTTGTTTTCGTATGACGCAGCCTTTGTCGGAAAACACAAACGACAACAGCAACGGCCATAACAAGAACAGGCCATGGTTGAAGGAAGCAATTTGACAGATTTGTCCGCCAGTCACACCTCTCCAACAAGGGTCCTAAGCTCCACTCTTTCGCGCCAAGCCCAGATTGGACGGCATTTCGGTCAAGCCGGAGTCGTTATCTAAGCAAAACTGATGCCCAGGGGCATCCACAGTTGTATCGTCCTACAACCATACCTTATGTTTTCCTCTAAGGTGGTAGGAGCCGGTCCGTGTATAATAATACATTTCATGTCTGAGATACCTATACCCTTTTTTAAACAAGCTTACATAGTATATAGCTTAAAACATGATATATATATATATATATATATATATATATATATATATATATATATATATATATATATATATCTATATTTACAAGGTTGGCTACATTTTTGCTCCAAAGGCATCTTGGCCTTAACATACAGCTTTCTGCATTCATCGTCTAGGCTTAATTCTGCGCACTACCTAAGCTTCTGGCTCTAGAATCGTTTGCTAACATGGGTAAGCAACGGAGATATATTATTATTATTATTATTATTTCCCCTTGCAGGCAAGAGGACTTGATTTATATGTGTGAATATATTTAGAAAGAGAGTATCTTAAAGAGAGAACAACGAGGCTTGGTATAAATATACAATTCACTTTTCTTCTTAAAACACACAAAAAAAAAAAAAAAAAATATATATATATATATATATATATATAAGTTAAACTTGAACATCTTTGCAAGCATACTCACGAACGTGCACATTGAGTATCCACGATCTCTACTTTCTGAAAATTCGGATCAACCATGATTCTTACAAATATCGAGTCACAAAGTAATAGATCACTGCAAAGTGATCCATTACATTGTGACTCGATGAATAAGTTGTGACTCGATAGGGAGCACAGCTCATTGCCCTTAACGGGCTAAGCTTCCCAGCGAGGACACATACTCGTATAGGGGCAACGGACAGAATTTGTATTGGTATTTGTCATAGCGTGAACCACATCATCGACTACACAGTCGACTATGCTCGATCTTTCGAGCAGGCTCGTGGAAGGTGGGCTCCAAACAAACGGCGTAATGGAAGCCGCGCTTGGCAAGCAAATAGCAGGTCACGAACACGCACGACGCTTACGAACTGTTGAGGCTGGTCAGGGTTTGCTTGATATCCTACAGGAGAAATTCTACAGACTAAGGCTGTAGAGCGGTGTTCCTGCGGAACCTGTGCTGTTTCTCGGAAATTGCACCCTCCCACACCTTAAAAACAGAGCTTAGCCTCGTGGTAATCGGAGATCAGAAACAAAATCTAAAAGCGGAAACGTTTTTTTGCGATACTGCGCTAAGTTGTGAGGTACGTCAAGCTGCCTTTACCCTAGAGGCTAATCCAGAGAATTGCTTCTCTACATTCCGCTGGGATGGGTTCAGATCGGATGCATTCGTTGAGATAACCTGTCCAACGTCATTTCGAGGTGTATTGTTTTAAGGCTTGGTATGCCAGAGGCTTTGTTAGATTTAGGCTCTCGAGCGACTCTAACATCTCACACATGGTATATATATATATATATCGAGAAGATACTTTTACAGGACATAAACGAATGAATATATTCATTTTCTCAAATTCAATGAAAGCTGTTTAAATATGTAGAAAAAAAGTACCCGATTTTGGCGCCGCGTTTTAGGCTATTCTCGCACACGCATCGCATAAACGCATGGCGTAACGCATCGAACGAATGTCAACCATAGGCAAGTTTGCTTCGTTGAAACAACTACGTAAAGATGTGGTCGATAAGAAGTCGGGCGTTCGATCGCTGGCGTTTTACTTTAATTCTTCTTTTGCAAGCGCAGTCTTTGATTCACAGTAGCGTTTTCTTTCTTTCTTTTTTATTGTTGCTGCGCGTTGTGAAAGGCTTTCGTCAAGTGATGCTGGCATTTTTGCATGGCGGCAAAGTTCGGCCGCGGCCACGCCGCAATTGTCAAGGGGTGTGATTTTCTTCCTCATTTTGCGCTCTTTCATTATCCTGGTCGGTGGTGTGTTTCGGGACACGACGGGCCAGTGTAGGGCACAAGGACAGGCATTCTTATGTCGGCAGCAACAGCAGTAGACAATTTGTCGCTACCGTGCGACGGAAGCTCTGAAAACCAACCACATCAGCAACAGCGACCACAACAACAACAACAGCAACAACACCAACAACAAAGGCGATGCTTTTCGTTCTATTCCCACACTTGCATTATTTGCATCTCTCAATTTCATTATAGCTATATCGCAAAGCTGATCGAATAGAAGAAGACCATCTTGCAAACTGTGCAAGCTTCCCGTCCTTGCGTGCATGACAAATTTAGTCTCGATAAAAAACTACGCTATCCAGAGTTTCAATCTATCACATAAACGTGGTTTCAGGGCAAATGAAACAAACAAATAAAGTACATCAATGGCTATGTACATATATTTATATATATTTTGCATAGTACCAACTTTGAACTTACCTTTTAATTTAAAGATCCACCAGTACACTCGTATGACATTGACTGGATTTAAAAGCACTTTGCAGATTTAGCTGTGCTGTGCACCGTTTGGCACAAAGTGGCATGATGCTTTAACGGCCACAGTTTTCAGTATTTTGTGGTGCCGGTTTGATATTGCTAACTAGCAGTAATACTCATGATAACATTTTAATGACACAGCATTTACTAAGCTAATTGTTGGTATTTTACTGGTTATATATATATATATATATATATATAAGAAGCAAAATTATATATGAGAATACCCAATACGTATCGTAACTATAGACTTAAATCGCCTGATATGGCCATGGCCAAAATTTGGAACACTCTCGATAATGAATTACGGTAATGTGCATCACTTAAGTTATTCAAGGAAAAATGGCATCATCAACTACACAATGAACAATGCCTCGATCGATAAGACATTTCAACGACATTATTATTATTATTATTACTTTTATTATTATTATTATTATTATTATTATTATTATTATTATTATTATTACTGAGTACCAATAACACTATAGATAACTGGAATAACAAGTAAAACGATGTATGGACCACGGAAGTTCTGTAAAGAGCGTGTATTTGAAGATAATAATAAACTGAACTGAGCTGATATATATTCATCTGAAATGTAACTTTAGTGTTGTAGGAAGCAGCTGGGTTAGGTGAACTGGTGGGGAAGGTATAACATCCGGTCAGATAGATATGCCTAGCAATGTTTCAAATAGGGCACATATGTATGCATACATGCATAACGAGGAGTCATACTTACCTTAAGCGGGTGTTTTATAGATAAGGATACATTGTGTCGAGTTGCATGTTGAGAGCAGCGTCGGTTCGGGAAGTAACCATATAGCATGGCGTAAACAACCCTAAATTTGTCTAGTACTTATAAAATTAATGAAAAGGATATAATTTCGGAAAGGATAATTTTTAGCGAAAAGTAACAAAATAAATTCCCAAAAAAACCGTCCCGTCAGGCTTTTAGAATCTGAGGACTACCTCATGTGAGTAGAAGAATATTTGAACAGCCGCTTTGTAAAGCTTCTGTCGGGTATCCTCTTACCACCCAACTACAATATCCACTCAACTAGATATCCACTCCCCAAGTTTACAGGTTAAGCCGCAAGACGGATACTATAAATCACTCAGTAAGCTTTAAAATCGCCTACGTAGGGCATTCCTTTTTGTTCAGTCCAATTAAATATTTTCTCTTCATATTGCTGCAAATACAAGCCGCAAGTATCGGCTCACAGGGCAGTGCAAATTAAACTTAGCAGCCGCTTTTATTGTCCGTCCACAAGCATGGCCGCCTCCTGTGACATCTCCAACTCATCGGGCAGTTCCGGGCTCCAGGGCAATCGTTGTATGCAGGTCAACCGATGCACCAGTGATCGACGTCGCTGGATGTTATTACTGCTGTTGTATTTACTCGTGTTTCTACGCTTGGCCTGTAATAACCAAAAAACGAAATAAACAGAGGCCACAATTCCATATGGTCAAAGATAGGGTTGGGTCTCGATTTGCTGAAAATGCTAAACAAATGTTAACGCAACAGCGCTTGAAACCCGTGATGACTTTGCATAACATAAGCAGACAAAGAAGATGCGCTCGTATGTACATAGATAGTAGGGGCAGGTCGTGCAATCTATTTGACTTGCCTGTAAATCTATCTGCCTTGCGACTTCAGGGGCGCATCTTGTAGCTTCTATAATAGCAGAGCACGCTTAGCCGCATAACGAGCGAAACAAAAGGAACAATTAGTGAGAAACATTGCAACGAAGATTTGCTGATTAATTAAGTTGTCGTCGTAGTCGTCGTTGTTGTTGTAGCGCTAGTAGAGGGCAGTACAAAAAAATGTTGAATCATAATGCTGTAACTCTTGCTGTTGTTGTTGTTCTTGTTGTTACGGACGATGTTGTTGTTGCTGTTCTTGTTGTTGTCACTATTATTGATGACATTGTTGTTGTTGTTGTTGTCATTATGTGATTATATTAGTGCGACTCTAGCTGTCATTCCAGTCGTTATAAAATTGGTATTAGTGCCAATATCATAGTATAAGAATAGTGTCAGAGTGTATTAGTCGATGGTGACAGTCATATCGGTATTGCATTTGTTGTTCTAATAGCGTTTGACATTATGAACGCTGTGGTTTTTATTGCTGGTTTTATTGCGTTGGTAGTGAGGTGATCCTCCTTGTATCTGTCAATAATAATAATAATAATAATAATAATATGATTATATTGATATGAAGAGGTCGTCTGCCGGCTGTCATTCATAGTGGTAGTAGGCGCATAAGTGTTCGTAAAGACAGCAAAGCTTAGTAGACGTTGTTGATTTGGCGTTCGGTGTTCTGCGCTCTCTAATGGAAGCGTCTCCTGTAGCCATGAGGCAGCAGCTGCAGCTGCAGCAGCACCAGCAGCAGCAGAGGCGAATCATCGGAGCAAGGCGCCCTGTGCAGACAGTAACAACAAGCGCAAAGCCAGCAAGTCGCCTGTGGTGAGTCGACGTCAGTTGTTGTGGCAGCAGGAGTTATCCTGTGATCCTGACAATTCCCGGTGCCGCGCCGCCACCGGCGTCGTTAGTGTGACATTACCATCAGCATCAGTTTCATCATTATCATCACTTAATTACCGCATCATCAGTGTGTCAACGCAGCGAGAATGTCAAAACGCCCACGGGTGGTGCGTGCAGCGGTAGATACGAGCACCGTGTATGTCGTCCAACCGTTCAGCACGTATGGACCGTTGGCGTCTTGACATTCTCGCTGCGTTGACATAGTGAATGAAGTGTTTGCTTTCCGTACAGCAGCGACCGCTTTTCGAAATGCCGTTTGCGGTGATTTCTCGCGCATCAATAACAACAATAACTCAACATAATCAGATCAGTCAGGAACACCCTCAGCACAATAATCACAGTAATAATAATAATAATAGAAGTGAGGCCCCATGAAGTAACTACCCCATTATGGGCACATGGGAAATGCTTAACGTGGGATGTAACGTGGTATAATTCATGGCGGCGGCCAGCATTCTACTTGCATCACGGCTCAGTAGAGCTAGAATGTAGAAAGCTAGATTGCAGCACATCATGCGCAGGCTGTGTGAAAAAGAGTAAATCTTCTAAACTAGTTAAGACATACATGTTCGTACTTAGAACAATGAGACCGTGGCACCCATCAGCAAGGAAACTGACATGTTCCTCAAAAGATTTGTCTAACCATGTTCGCGAGAACACAGGGGATCGACATGAGGCACCGTTCGTGATTCAGATGCTGTCTGTTTGGCTGTCTGTAGAGGAAAAGCGGCTTCCATTGTTATGTCGCTATGCGCTGCGCTGGTGAGCAACGAAAGTCTAGCAGACGTTCACACCTCACAATCGTGGTTACTGAACAGATTTCAAAATAATAATAATAATAATAATAATAATAATAATAATAATAATAATAATAATAATAATAATAATAATAATAATAATAATAATAATAATCAAGAAACAACATAGTGACTACGCAGGCAGACAGCAATAGCCATCACACCACCACGGGTAACCCCTGTGCTTCCGACGTTCTTCAGAACGCTGAAAGAAAGAAGAAACGAGCAAAACACGAAACGACAGACAGGCGGACAGCAAGATCGCCGACAACACCACCGCCACCAACAACAACAAAAACAGCGACAACAACAACAACAGCAACAAAAACAACGACAGCAACAACAACAACAACAACAACGACAGCAACAACAACAACAACGACAGCAAAAACAACAACAACAACAATAACGACATGATTATGATGATGGCGACAGGGACCACTGCAGCCATCAGGAAGCCCAAGCGTCTCAAGTCAGAAACCTGCTGGGTGAAAGTGTCTAATTGCACTTGACATTTTTGAGAGATAAGCAAGGATGGGTGGCTAGCAGTATCTCGATATTGGGAGTGAGTAGCGCAAAAGAAGTCAGGCACTCTACGACATGACACGATACGCCATGCCACGCACAGCCGCGCCAAGGCCCAGTGCCCAACCCTGATCGTCCATCCAAGTCTGATCGTCCGGGGCGCGTCATCGGATGAACGGGGGGAGACAACTTGCAAGGGGGTCGCGGGAAGATTGATGCCACCAGCATGATTGACCTGAGTCGAGGCTACCGGCGCTCGACACGCCATGGGGGTGAGTTCAAACAATAGCAACATGCATTAAGGATATATATATATATATATATATATGCAACTGCGTTCGTGTTTCCGACGGCTAAAGTGCAGACGCAGGTCTTTGATGTAGGCCTCGGGGCCAGGGGGTGGCCTCCGCTCACTAGGTCTCTTCGTAGTCCAGGCGGTACAGTCAGCGCTTGTTTCTTCAGCGTCCCTCCCGGCCTGTCTCAAACGGCGGATTTCGTTGTGTGCTGCCTGCTTGTGATGGACAGATGCGCGGTATGTCTGACACGCACGATTGCAGGCTCTTCCTCTTCTTCTTCTTCTCCTCCTTCTTATTCTTCCTCATCTTGGTCCTTCTCGTTCTTGAGAAGTTGTCAAGGGGCGCTATTGTGCGTGTTGTTGTTGTCCCTGCCATCGTTGTTGCTGTTGTTGTTGCCGTCGGTGTTGTATTTGTTGTTCTGGCCGCTTTTGTTGCCAATCTTATCAGATATTGGCTTTAACAGCGTTAGCAGCAACGGCAGCCGGTGGTGGCAGAATTTGTCTGAGCACGGCAGGACTAGAGTTCGCTGAGGCTCAATTGGCCTCCGCCATGGCCACGGGCCCGGGCTCGGTGGCGTTGTCCCATGGTAGATGATGTTGTTGTTGTTGTTGTTGTTATGATGCTGCCAATGATGGCAATGATCCCTCGTCAGCTAGTGAGACTGGTCGGAGAAATAAATGCTCTGGGCGTAGCCAATAAGGCTAAGTGCAGCTCCGGCAGTAGCAGCCGCAGTTGGCAATACCTTTAAGACGGTCACGGTCTACGGACGGATAGGCGACGCTCGCTTGGCCAAGGCGGTAGGTTAGGGGAGGTTCTGCAGTCGGGGGTAAGGACAGCCGAGTGAGTGAAGTTGATAGCCGTGTTCGCATTTTTGCTGCTGTCCTGAAATACGCGCGCGCTGCAACGCGGACCCATCACGCGTGCTCTTTGCCAGTTGTCAGCGTTTGTAACCCGTGTCGATGTCGTCTTCTTCCCACTTGCTGTTCTCAGTCGTTTATTCGCATCATGTAGACGAAGCAGTCAAAACGTCGAGTTAGCTGGCTAGCTCACAGTGTGCGCAAGGCCTTGACCCTAGCCAAAGCGTCGAGATTTGCACTTAAGAGCAATGGCCCGACACTGACTGTGATAACAGGAGTAATAGTACTCGCGCATTAAATGGCTTTAAATTAATCTACTTTTATCTAGAAAGGTCTCCACACGAGGTCGCAGGCGACAGGATCGACGAAACCGATGCACACAACGAGAATCCGTTTTTCAGGCGGACGTTTTCATTGACTGTATATTAGGTGACTGCTGTCACGTTGATGCTACGAAGCCATGAGGTCAATAATTCGAAAGAACCTGCGGTACCGCGTTCATAAGAGAATGATCGCGCCATTAGTCCGTTATGAAGGCATGGCAGGCTACAGAGTCTTGTTTTGTCAGTGCTTGCTTCCTAAGCCACAACCCTGTCGACACAGGTTAGATAGCTGAGCATCTTGAAATATAAAACGTACTTAAATACGTATATCATGAGACCGATTTTCATTCCGTGCGAAACGTCCTCTGAGCGGTGAAACAGCAATATTAATGCAATAAATAAAAAAGTATATATATATATATATATATACCATAAAATATATGTATATATATATACATGTTTGTACATAAAATATTATATATGACATAAAATTGTACATAAAATATATGTATATATATAACATAAAATTGTACATAAAATATATGTATATATATAACATAAAATATATGTATATACAGCACTTTGCGTTATTAAACACGACATGCCGCAACTTCTGGAAAGGTTCACGGTAAAGTTAATCCCTTTTTCGCCTGCGATGAAAAGCGTCCGGATCCTATCATAATGATCAGCTACGACGATTCTGCCCCCTGATGAGAAGGGAGCTCGTCTGTTTCACGCGTTTTCTACCCCGGACCCCACCCCAACACTCAAACGAGCACATTGCGCAAATGTGGCTCGGCTGACATCGGTCAAGTTAAGCAAAGGCGATGTGTCCGCAACCGCCGGCACACTATAGTCAAATCACTAACCAACAGTGAGCACACTATCAGAAAGTTTCTCGACAAGCATCTGCCAACACGGCTGAACTTCCTAGCTTTCCTTAGTAGTTACCTACGCCATGGCAATGTTACGCAGCGATGAAGGGTCAATGTTATTTGAGGCCTCCGCTCTGGAAAGCCCGCTGTGGAAGACGAATCGATCAGCAAGACCTATTGCGTATTCATTGTGCATTTAAATGCTGGCTTCGAAGAAAAAGTTAGTATTCCCCACAGCATGGCTCTCTTAGCCAAGGAGATTGACGAACACGAGCTAGGGTTCGTAAGGACTGGTGAGAAGAAAATGGCCGTGCATTTGGCCCGGGCAGTTGCTAGGTCTCGCAGCAAGCCGACAGTAAATTTGGCCTTCAGCAACGCCTTTAACGCGGTGTGGAGGGACCACATGTTAAGAGCGGTTCGTACAGCGGGTCCTTCCTGCTCCGTTCTTCCTTTTCAGTCTTTGGGGTAACTCGCATATGTATAGCGCAAATGACTTGTATTCCTTGTAATGTTCGCATTTCTTGAGGCGCCTTAGGACCCATCCCACTTACTAGACGAAACAATGCAAAGACTGCCGATGCATTGGACAATTCGTTGCGTGATACTTAGCGTATTCCTACGGGCAACAGCGACATTCGTTCCCCATTTGGTGAAACTCACGAGTGGAACTTTCTAGGTGGCGGTAGCCGTGCACAAGATACCTTGGGTACGACTAGTGCATCCCATTCTGTTCCAAACGTTCCCGATGATGTGTACATTTGCACAGGCAACCTTTTCAATGGCTTCCGCCACTTTTTTCTTATATTATGGGATAGATGATAATGCCTATCTCTTTTTGTTGAGGCATCTGCGCTCCCCGTTTTTTGTTCGATCATGACCGGTCATAGTCCACTCCGACATTTACTTTGTCTGAATTGGAGACCATGAAACCAGTTTAAGAGTGGTCGGTCCAAGTACCACTCGGTTTTCAATTCCCGCAAAAATTGCAGGAGAAGTGGACTGGGCAACTGGGTTGATAAACTGTGCCGACACAACGGCTTGGTTGTAACAAAGGTAGAACAGCTGCTTCGAATAAGAGGAAAGCAAAAAATACAAGAAAAATGCCAAAGACGAATGCACAAGCGGGAACCCTATGAGGGGAAGTCACGATTATCTCATCGGGAATATATATATATATATATATGTATACATATACTGGTTAGAAAATCCTTAACTACACGTTAACTCGGAGACAATTGTTCACTCCAAAGTGCTAACATAAAAAGTTATATATATATATGAAGTACGTCTCAGTTCGACGCCCTGTTTGCTACAGCAACGGTACTACAGCAACACGTTCACGCCGTATGTGTAGAAGCCTCTGGAGAACGCCCGACCTCATAGGAATTGTGCGATTCAATATGTCTGAGAACGCACATAATGAACGGGTAGGATATTGTGAATGACTGTTCAGAGTGTTGGCATGTTTGCCGAATATCAACACGAAAAATCTAAAGCTAGTGAATTTTGCCAATTCACGGACATTTTTGTCCCTCCGATGATGGCCCGGATAATGATGGCGACGCTGTTGTTGCTGTTGTTGAGGCTGTTGTTGTTGTTGTTGCTGTTGTCGTCATTGTTGTTGTTGTTGTTGTAGTTGCTGTTGTTGTGGTAGGTTAAGCCGCCCGCTTGGTTTTCAAGCTAGACACCCACCCTGATTGGATCTGGCGCTGTATGTCTGTATGTATGTATCTGCGTATCTGTACCCCATTGTCATTTCAGTCAGTGCGGGCCGGGAACGGAAGTGCGGCTATCCGTGAACGAGTAGCCGCCCCGAATATCGATCGGCGAAAGGCGACAACGGTGTCGTCGACAACGTTCGCACGCGCGCTGGATGTCGCGTCATGCTTCTCTGCAATGAGCTTGTGTGAGTGGCGAGAGTCGGCGTTGTTGTTGTTGTTGCTGTTGTTCACTGAGGACGACGCGCCTCGAATTGTATGCGCGTTCCCTTTTTGTCTACGACGGCCTTACTTATCTGTGGAATCGAGCCGGCGAGCGAGCGAGCGATCGATCGATCGCGAGATCGATGTACGTACGAGCTGTGGATCTGTGGAGACTTGTGTGTCGCCGCACCCCGACGAACCGTCGGCTTATTTCGGAAACTGGCTAGTTGGACGAAAACAACGCTTGCCTCTAGAGGTCTCTACACCCTGCGACGCGGCGTCGCAACTTGCCTGTGACGACGGCGGCGACCATGATGACGCCAGCAACGATGACGGCAACACCACAAGCGACGACAACAAAAACAACAACAACCAGAGCAGCAGCAGCAACAACAACAATAAACAGTGCAACAAAGAGAACAACATGAACCAGAGTAACAACAACAACAACCATGGCAACAACAACCAGCGCAACAGCAACAACAACCAGAGCAACAACAACAACAACCAGAGCAACAACAAGAACTACATTCGAGGACGGGGTGAACTACAACTGGCCACCACCAAATTCAACGTCGATTTTGGCCCACACTCATATCATGGCTGAGGCAGCAGTGCGGCAGCCTATGTCTGTCGTTTCACTTCTTCTACAGCGCCCTTGACTGAGTGTTGCAGTGGCGGACGCAACCTTGTTAGTTAGTTAGTTGTATGTGCTGCCGTTTGTGTAGACAAAGAGATACAACATCCAGCAGATTGACTCGATTCCCTCAGGAGTTTGGAGTTGGAATGCTGCTGCAGCATCATACATACAAGAGTACAGCTGGGGCACACATGCAGAAGTACATATGCATGTATACAGTCCAGAGAAGGCGCAGCGGGTACGCATAGCGGCGTGCCTAATACGTACATGTAGCCGAACAAACCACCGGGCTCAATGTGGTAGTGGTGGTGGTGGTGGTGAAACAACCCAGTGGCCTATGGGCGTCGGCTATTCTGTATCTCCGAACGGATGCAGCACGTCTGCTGTCTGCTGAAATGGTTCGACATAACAATGCCAGAGCCATGATAGTGAGCAATAATAAGTAGCAGCAGCGATAGCAGCAGAAGCAGCCGTCGGGGGTAATAGCCGGAGACTGGCCTTACTACTAGTAATAAATGTGGTAGCAACGGTTGTGACCGTTAGTCGTGGCGTGCATATCGTCGCGCCCCCTCAGCCTGGAGGATAGAGTCGCCCAGGGCACGGCTCAACTCGACGCCTGTTCCCACCCTACAGATGTACATGTTCGTACACACAAATATATATATATATATATATATATATATATATATATATATATATATATATGTATATATATATACATATATATATATATATATATATATCGACGTCAGCAGCTCGCAGGATCGCGGGGTGCTGTGAAGTCGCCAAGCTGAACGAAGCAGCGGAATCCGCTCGATTGTCGCGCCGACCGCCGCTATCGAGGACCAGCGCTAAGCGGGGGGGCTGGGGTGGTGGGGTATGGACCCGGCCATGGAGGAGGGACCACGGCGTCCGTTGTCGGTGTCGAATGCGTCGGTCTGGGAGACGGAGAAGACTTGTAACACTCCCCACGCACAGTAATTGCTCTGAGCTGCCGCTGCTGCTGCGTCGTCTTTGCCGCACTGCAGTTGCAGCCGGCACCGACCGCTGTCGTGGTGGCCAGAGCAGTAATGGGGTGCGTGGGAGGGGGTGGATGGGTGGTTAGCCGGGGGGGTGGGGGTTGGCGGGTGTATGCCTGGTTGGCTGTGTGAGTGTCTGCGTCGTGCGCGGATTTGGATTCTTCCCCCTGAAGAAGAAGACGAAGAAGAAGAAGAGGTGGAAAATACAGCCTCGGCCAGCAGCGGGTGAAGGCGATAATGGCAGTAGCTTCACTACTACTACTACGACTACTTCGATGACTACACTACCGGGCACCGTTACTACTACAACGACTACGATGGCTACTATCACTACCACTACTACTACCATTGCGACTTCAGCGACTAAAATTGCAACTACAGTGCGGCGACTCGTACAACAACAACAACAACGACGACGACTAATACAAGTCAAGAGCAGAAAACGAACTGAAGTGATTTTTGGATTGGAAATCGAGCGCCCGGCTGTGAGAGAGAGAGAGTGAGAGAGGAGAATAGAGAGCAGCGACTCTGATATCTAAAGAGCGAGAGAAAAACGAAACCGAAGAAAACAACGAGAATACAAGGCAAGAATCGAAAAGCAGGGGAAAAGGCGGGAGAGAGGAGGAATAGGGCGGCGAAGCCTGGTAGCCGGGCAGCAGACGAACGGAACGGCGCTCAAAAAAGTCAATTCGCTCGTTCGTTCAAGCTCGAAGCTCAAGGCTGCTTCCCCACGGTGCTTCTTTGCTTCCACGAACTACTATGATAGATAGATAGATCAGTCCGGTCTTTTTCGTTCATTGCTGATACGAGAACAAGTTCGCCTGCGTTTTTTGACTTACGCGGTGGCACACGAGTGCATTCCTCGCCTCTCCTCCGCCTCGTCGCCGTCGTCGTCGTCGTCATCTTGTCGCTCAGCCACAGCCACCGCTGGCTGCTAGCAGCGTCAGCTCTCAGTTTGGGCGGTAGCGGGCGACGCGACAACGACGACGATGGCGATATGGTAGAATCAACCACTGTAAGAGCTGCGACGTCGTAACACACTACTACTAGAAGTAATAGTAGTAGCAGTAGCAATCGTTGTTATTGTTGTTGTTGTTGCTGTCATCCTTATTGTCGTCGTGGTTGTTGTTGTTGTTGTTGTTATGGTTGTTGTTGTTGTTGCTGTCGTCGTCGTCGTCGACACACGGCTTAAGGCCGACTCCTCGGCTCGGCTGATATGAAGAAAGCATGCAGGCCGGTACCACAGTAGACTTGGTAAAGGCGGAACGGTGGATGGGCAGGCTCAGCGACTGGACGAAACGAGACAGCGCACTCGATTCATAGAGCATCGTTCGCTGGGTCTCTCTTTCTCTCACTGACTTACTCTCTGTCTTCTTCTCGCACTCTCTCTCTCTCTTCTTTCGTGTTGGCTGTACTACCAATACTACTACTACTACTACAACTGCTACTCTTTAGGCCGGCACATCTGGGCAGTCATCCAGCACCGAGTGGCAAAACGAATGGATTCCCCCTTCCAAGGATCCCAGTCGTCCTTCCCGGTTTCCCGGCTATGTACTTTGCTGGCCTCTGCAAGCAGGCAGGCAGGCAAGTAGACATGCAGTGGATCCCTGCTGCGGAGTTTATCTGCTGCTCCCACTGCGCGGACGGACGAAGCCGGCAGACCAGTACAATCAGGGCAGCAGAGGAAAAAGTGGGGAGGGAGGTAAGAGTGGAGGCGGGGGGGGGGGGTAAGAGGAGGCCGATAAAAAGGATTGCGTGCAACTGCGGCAGCTCGGCAACGGCGCTTTCAGTGAGATACAACGTCGCCGCGTGATAGAACACCGGGACCGAGACCAGACACTCAGCAAAAGAGAGAGAAAGCTAAGCGGAGGGATAGGGAGAGAGAGAGAGCGTACAAGATGGAGATAGGAGAAGAAGAAGAAGAGGTAGTAAGCGGAAAGGTCTATCGCGCTGAGAGGGCTACAAACGAAACAGAAAATATGAAGAGGAGAGAACTGAGACACGTGAAGGAAAAGATATAGTGATCGTGATCGCAAGACGAAGTGAGAGTCACAGAGAGAGAGAGATTGTTGAGAGAGAAAGAAGTGAGAGAAAGAGAGAGCGAAGGAAAAGGAAAGGAGAGCGATCAGAAGTTGGAAAATCGGTGCTTCCGCCGTCGCTATCGGATTTGGCTGCCTGGATGTCCGGCCGTTTTGGCGGTGGAGAGCTGGCCGTTCTAAGGATGGTGGTGGTGGTGGCGCTGGAGGAGAAGGAAGACGTCGAGGTTTCAAACTCGGTCGGTCGGACTGTCGTCGCTCGGGCCGACGCCCGTTCGTCCGTACATGCTTCGCCTTCTCGAGGATCATTTCTGATCATTTCGAATCATTATCATCAGTATCATCATCATCGTCGTCGTCGTCATCATCATCATCAGCCTAGTTCTCTCTTTAACCCTCCATGTCCCTTCGTCGAACACAACCAAGCCTCGTCTAATCCGCCATCCACAACTCAGCCTCCTTCTCCACGTCCATGGTCCATCTTTCTGCGCTCCGCCCTGCTCCGCTTTGCCCTGTCCTGCCCTGCGTCTTGTTCCCTCTCTGCTCAAGCAAGACAAATACAAACTTTCATCTCGTGAAAGTTTGCCTTCGCCCTGTGGAGCGCTCGCATTTTAAGAGGCGAACGGACGATGGGCACAGACGACGGATATCATCTGGGCTTCGGTGGGAGGGTTCGTTCGACGGACGATATGTGGCTAGGGGTTGTTGTGCAGCAGGGGATCGGACGGGGCGCATACAAAAGTGAGATGTGGATAGATGGGGGTTGATCCAGGAGTGGAGCGGGCGGCGGCAGGGGGGGGGGGGGGGGTAGCAAAGCTGTGAGTGGCGGGAGAGGCAGAGGAATGCTGATGGTGATGATGATGGTGGTGAGTACGATGGTCGATGATGATGATGATGGGGAATTGCAACGCGTAGTTTACAAACTTTAAGCCGACCGCCGACGTGCACGACAAACGAAGGGCGGCCGCTCAATCCTGTATTGTCGGACCTTTCTCATTCGCTCAGGCTGTACAGGACAACGACCAACGTGGCGGTGCCCAAATCAACCCCAACAACGTCGACAAACCTGCAGCGGCCGTCGCGGGCAGACAATCTCGAACGAATATAATCAGCCTCGACGATAGACAAAGAAAAAGCGAAGGCTGTGTCCAACTAACTGCCAACAACTGATCCGATGGAGATGATACATCCAACAGCTGGTTGGCAAGCCGGTGATACGCTCTGGGCCGGCGTCGTGACACGCTCTCGTCTCTCTTGCGTTTTGCTGTCTTCTGTTATTTGCGTACTTTGCGTGCTATGTAGATATACAGCGTGCCCAAACCCAGTTTGGCCAGACGCGAGGGATTGTAGCTTTTGTTAATCTAAGCAGCTTTTTCAATCAAATGAGTGTCGAATGGAAATGTCTTGCCTAGAAGTGACAGAAAAACTGCTAATTTTTGTTCTGCCGGATATATATATATAGAAAGAGAGAGAGAGAGAGAGAGAGAGAGAGAGAGAGAAAGAGAGAGGGGGAGAGAGAAAGATAGAGATAAACGTATTGCTTTCCAACATGTATGCTTGCGGAAGAACAAATTGTTCAATAGAGAAACTGAACATCACGGTGTGCCTAGAATAAAAATCCGATTTCTAAAATTAAACGGTATATCTTCTAATTAGAAGATGCGAACTAGTTGCATTGAGAACTATTCGCATGTTAGAATAGCAAATGTTAGATTTCGTGGTATCTAATTTCTGAGCTATTGCGCTCAATGCTTTAACATTTTGTCATTACGCTACAAAACGCACACATAATCAAAAGCATGCGCACTTTATAGGTATAATTTTAGTACTAACCAACAAAACAATAGTGGTTTGATTAGTCATGCCAAAGATAACCGTCGCATGACATGCCTGCATGCACTTCAGGATAACTTCACCGTGAACGTTTAGGCTGGCATAGTGAACAACTACCTTGTAGGTTTTTCGAAAGGTTAAATGAAGAAACGTGCCGCATATTTCTTAGAAGGACCTCACCACCAAACTACTAGACGATGTTGCAGAAAGTATAAACTCAAGAACGTGGTTGCGTTAGAATTGTGCACCAGCACACGACGCTGCTATACGGGTTTACCTAGACTCTACCATCGAGGATCGATGAACTAGCCATTGGTAAATGCGTACACGGCATACATGGGGCCACCTAGTTTTGACCACCCTGTCTCGTTTACCACATTGTACCCCGTCAAGTACAGACTGTGCGTTGGCCGCTGATGTCCCCCCTCTGTTCACAAGGATCTTTATGGGAATTCGACATCGGGGCCGGGGAATGTGACCAGCAGTAATCATATAACGAATCGAACCATCATTAGTTTTTAAGGTATTGAATGCGAAAACTGAAATTAGATGTCACGACATCTGAAGATGCCCTTCACACAACGATTTCGCTTTCGCTAGCCAAATTGGATAATGATAGTTTCCCATGAGACAACTCGTTCTCACGCAACCACCCTTTTTGAAAAGTGACGTACGGCAAGGCACATTGGAATAACAGAAGTTAGTAAGTTTGCTGTCACTTCTAAACAAGACATTTTGCCCCCTTCGATTGAGTATGAAAGAAATCTCGCTTAAACGAAACTTACAACCCCCTCAAGTTCGGTCAAACTGGTTTTAGATACCCTGTATAGGTACGTCTTTAGCAACACATGCATCTATAGATTGTTGCAGTGTAAAATGTGTTGTATCTTGGTGGCGCATTGCCTAGATTGATCATTTTGAGAAGTTGCTAACACATCGTCTAGAAAAGCTATGTAATAAAACGTAGCACCAACGTTTAGAGTAACGCACGCGGTATTGTCGGTTTGCGACCGCTTTGAAGACGTAAACCTACATCATATAAAATAAATTACTCTATATGTACGCGCATCCTATTATATATATATATATGTATATATATATATATATATATGTATATATATATATATATATATATATATATATATATATATATATATATATATATATATATATATATATATATAAAGCCGTTTGATACTGCTACAGGACCGACTGCAATGCACAGAGCAATAAATTTACCCGATAACGCTCAACGTGTATACCATTAGTCCATCTCGGACGTAGCGATAGAGACGCGAGTTTTAATTAGTTTTCACGATGGACTTGTCGACAGCACATGACCAGATTGGTTTGGAAATGTTCGATCTGGTTCTACTGGTGGAGGTTTGCTCTGCTGAAGCAACACTAGGTTGATGTCTGTTGAAAGCTGTTTGGCGCTTATCGCACGTAGCAAGCATACAGTTGAGCTGCCAGGTAGACCAGGACAGCCTGGTTTCTGGGGAGTCCACAGGTGTAGGCTGGACAGCTCCGGCGCACAAGTACAGCCCTGAGATTTGGGGTTAAAGATGCAACGCCTTTAATGCTCTGATATTTGAATGAAGTGAAATTTGCGCGCAAGTTGAACATGTGCTTGAATCATCTCTTTGTCAGGCGTAATTTTTCCATATTTAGACCCCAGCAGACAATCTAGAGGGCGATGTTCCATGCAGATGCTTCTATTCGGTACAAGTTGCAGCAAGTGTCATATCTTATATAACGAATACGCTATAGCCAATATCACAGCATCTCTGGCCTAACTATTGGCTTAAGACACACGTTCCGCGAGAATTACTGCAATGACAACGAAGTTCATAATAATAACAACAACTCCGTTCTGATAATAAATAATCTAAGTAATCTCAGCTTTAATGAACTTATCTGCTTTTGACTTTTTGGCGAAAAACGATTAATTTACTGCTAATCTAACCGTCTAAGCGTATACTCTAAAGGAATATTTGTAAGAATTATTAGTGCTTGTTGGCAGATGATACTTGTCGTAATAAGTTTCACGCAAAGTTTGATCTGGATCTAATAATCTGGCAAAAAAGCTACTCGAGTAACGAACATACACTACATAATGAGGTCAGCTTTAACTCTTCGCTTATGCATTTTTACGCTTATGCTATATTATTCAGATACATTATATTATAGTGACAAATTTTAGTATACGACATTTTTGGCGTAGGTCCAGTTCTGCTCAGGTGACTTGCTCGGATCGCTTACTAACGTGTCTTCCGACAAGCCTTGAATTTGTATTATACTACTTTTTGTACCAAAATAGAAATTCTATGTATATATGTATATATATACGAAACTTTTGAAGATCGATAATAATAATAAAAATAATAATAATAATAATAATAATAATAATAATAATAATAATAATAATAATAATAATAATAACTACATACAGAGGCTTTGGCTAATTTTAATTCAAAGCAAGACAACGCGTCTTGGGTCAGGCTTGTAACGTTGCCGACTCTAATGTTGCGCATCCCGGAGCGAAAAGCCAAAGAGACCACGCTTTGTCAACTAATTAGAAAAAATCTCGTAGATACGCAGTGGAAGCGACTAGAAAATCTTCTTGCCGATCAGTCACGCAGCACCCCCAAAAACTCAGAAAAACAGTACACTGATCGTGACAGAGCCGCTACAGCAGAGCGCAAATTAGCAGAAGGTGATGTAAGATCTGCCGCACGTAGCCTTCTTTCAACCGACTCTTTTGCGCCACTCAACAGCCACACAGAGCAGGAATTGAGAGACAAACATCCTCGTCCTACGGATTCAGTCAGAGAGCGCTTAAACAATTTTCAAGCACCAGTACCAGCGCAAGCATGCCTCGTACCAGAAAAAAATTATTACTGACGCCGCCCGGTCTTTTCCCTAGCATCAGGCCCAGGATTAGACGGTTTACGTCCTCGGCATCTGCTCGATATGCTCGATAGCACAGTACCGTCATCTGGGAGGCTGGTGGAAGAACTTCGTTCTCTTGCTAGTTCAGCCTTGGGTGGTAATTTGCCACATTTCTGCATTCCCATCTTCTACGGGGCCAATCTGACAGCGCTAAAGAAAAAAGACGGCTCTATTAGACCTATAGCATGCGGCCTTACAATCAGGAGGCTTGTCGCTAAAGTAGCCATTGCCATTACAAGAACAACAATTGTGACAGCAATTTCACCAAGTCAGATAGGCGTTGCAGTGAAAGGCGGTGCAGAAGCGGCAGTCCACGCAGCACGAGCATTCGTTGAAGCAGAAGGTCCAGTACGGGTCCTAGTTAGATTGGATTTTTGTAACGCCTTCAATACTATACGACGCGATGTAGTGCTTGATGAGGTAAGACTCAAAGTGCCGCAACTTTTGCCGCTAGCTTGGCAAAGCTACAAGGAACCGAGTCTGCTGTCCTGGGATGAAAAAGCACCACTATTATCATCTAGTGCAGTGCAACAAGGCGATCCGCTTGGGCCTGCTTTATTCAGGCCTCGGGGTATCCAGTTTAGTGGCACGCCTGAAGAGCCCTCTTAACGTTTGGTACCTAGATGACGCAACGATTGGAGGCCCACTTGATCTGGTTGTGTGTGATATTATCAACGTACTGAATTTTACAGAATAGGGAGGCCTTAGCCTCAATGCCTCTAAATGTGAAGTCATTACATTGGGAGGTAATGCCCAAGAACAGGATGAAATTTTTAGGGCGGTTTCGAATGTCTTGCCAGAATCTAGGCGCGTTGACTTAGACGAGCTGAAGCTTCTGGGAGCCCCAATAAGCTTAGGATCGATTTCAGAGACGCTTAAAAAAAGTGCACTGGACTGAAGCAAATTCGCTCTCGCTTAACGGCGATGCATTCGCAAGCAGCTCTGTGCATCTGGAGATACAGCTTGAGCTCGCCGAAGCTTAACTATACTCTGCGCACTTCACGAGCTATAAAATGCCACGAAGATCTTCAAGCTTACGACGATACCGCAAGAAGCATTTTAGGTGAAGTATTAAACGTCGACCTGCATGATGACACTTGGAAAAGAGCAACCCTTCCAATCGCCGAAGGAGGACTTGGTATAAGATCAGCGGCGGAGCTGGCTCCCATGTGCTATGCCGCGTCTCTATTGGAATTTGGTAAACTCGCAAAAACGTTGGTCGAACCAGACATCCGCCAAGGAATCACAAGAGCCAAATACGCTGCAGAGCTAATAGCTAGACAAACAATTGGACCAGGCCCCTGGCAAGAACGTCCCACACAGCATACATTGGACTCCTACAGATGCAGCGCTGCAGCTAGAGAGCTGTTAGACAACCTCCAATCTCCAGTGGAAAAAGCTGTCTTTCTGGCAGCACGGGACACATTTAGTGGAGGCTTCCTAAAGTGTCTCCCTTCCCCGCAGCTGGGTACCATGCTGGACAACACCTCATTCCACATGGTAACAGCTCTTCGAATAGGTGCCCCAGTTTGCAACCCCTACAGTTGCCGCGCATGTGGTACCACGGTAACTGAGGATGGACTTCACCCTCTTAGCTGCATTAAAAGCCATGGTAGAGTTTCTAGACACGCTGAAATCAATGCAATTATAAGAAGAGCTTTACGCAAAGCTGGTATACCAAGCACGCTCGAGCCCAGATTAGGACTTCATGACGACAAAAGACCTGACGGTGTAACAATCCCGCTATTGGCTAATGGCAGATGCTTGGTATGGGATGCTACAGTGTCCTGTACAGTGGCTCCCTTGTATATACGCCACAGTTCACTAGAAGCGGGATGGGTTGCCGAGCGCGAGTACCAAGAACTGGAGACAAGTTATATCGAAGTGCCAATATCGATGGAAACAATGGGCCCGGTAAGCAAGGGAACCAAGAGATTCATCAGTGAGCTGGGCCAACGCATTACAGATCTCACAGGGAATCGGCGCGAAGGCGAGTTTCTACGGCAACTGCTGTCGCTTGCTGTGTGCCGAGGAAACGTCGGCTGTATTGTCGGTTCCGTGGAATAATATTTAGGAGTTAGGAGAAGACAAGATGTACACGTTCACACCTCACAATTGTAACATTTAAACAATATTAATAAATAATAATAATAATAATAAGGCCAGGCTGCGCGCCGTCTCCTCCAAGGGGGCGGGCGCATGGCTACACGTCATTCCCTGTGCGCGGATCGGGACCCTGTTAGATGACGAGTCGGTGAGGATTGCCGCCGGACTTCGTTTGGAAACAGATCTTGTATACGCTCATACCTGCGTCTGCGGAAACGTCGTCTGGCCAGTCGGACGCCACGGGCTGTCCTGTATCGTCAGCGCAGGTAGGCCAGCAAAACACCAAGCCCTGAATAAAACCTTCAGCCGAGCTTTACGATCCAGTGGTCTGCCGTGCGTCCTTGAACCCGTCGGACTAGACAGGGAGGGCGGCAAGAGACCTGACGGGCTGACCTTAACTCCGTTCGAGAGCAGATGCATGCTGGTTTGGAACGCGACAGTTACTGACTCATTAGCCCCTTCAATGGTCAGTGCTGGCGTGGCCCGCACTGCTAGCCATGCTTCGGCTCTTGCCGAGGCAGGTAAGGTTAGAAAGTACCAGACCATCGGGTACCCGTACAGGTTTTACCCGCTTGCCTTCGAGACCCTTGGCGGACCCGGTCCGTCCACTCGCAGTTTGCTACAAAAGGTCGGGAAACGGCTATTTCTAGCCAGCGGCGACAAACGAGCGGGTGATTTTCTCAGACTCTCCAGAAATGGCTGGTTCCTACACTGGACCCCCGTAACGGTGCACACGTTTGCAGGAACCCAAATGTCATGTTCCGACCACGAATGGTTGATTACATTGAATAAATAAATTATCTAATAATAATAATAATAATAATAACTGTAAACCTTGTTAAAGTGAATGTTTTTTTTCAATTAAACAGGGCACCTGAGAAGTCTTGTTTCGGAGTGAGAGTGAATTTACTAAAATTCGTGATACTGATGTTGTTGCCCGACATAGGAGCACAAAATGTGCGATTGCAAGACAGTTTTGGGAGAATTTTGCGTCCTCCGAAGAACATATAAAGCCAACAACAAAAACACCTCGTTATACCGCATCACACGACTGTTACCCGTTATGCGCTATGACCCAACACGACTTGAGAATTTGAGTCAAATACATGATAGCGTATGTTTTATTTTTGCAGAGGTGATCCATTAGTCGTGCAAACGTATATATATATATATATATATATCAATCTCGTGAGGGTGGATGGAAACGCCACTCCGGAGATTATTTGGTTTTAGAATAAAATACCTAGTAAGGTTATGACGCGCCAGCTGTTTGAACATGCGGTAAGCGGCCCACACTCATATATATATATATATATATATATATATATATGTCATCAATCATTCAGGGTGGGAGCATGACATTTGGGTCCCTGCAAACGTGTGCACCGTTACGGGGGGTCCAGTGTAGGGACCAGCCATTTCTGGAGAATGCCCCGAACTGAGGCCGCATTGCCCCGTATATATATAGTATATATCTATATATAACTATATATATACACATTTATATATATATATATATATATATATATATATATATATATATAGCCGCCCCTATCTTGACGCATGGCAAGCGGACAGTCTATTTACAAGACAGACTTCGCTTTGCCAATTCGTACGCTAGAGCTGGCTGGCTGGCTGGCTGGTGGCAGTGCCGATAGCGCAACAATGATACTACAACGACAAAAGGTGTTCTGCTTCGTCTACGAGTATGTCTGTGTTTGTGTTGGACGCAATTCGCCCGTCGAACTCTTCTAATACGAATTCGGTGTCTTTTTCGTTGTTATGGTGACGACGACGGCGACGACGACGGTGGCGGCGGCAGCAGCAGCGATGGCCGTGAGCCGTCGGCGTTCGTCGAAGCCAGCCAGCCAGCCAACCAGCCAGGTAGACGACGTCGTGACGGCTTACGTCGGTTACGGTTGGTGGCGGCCATTTGCGGACGCGCTCGATCGGTCGCGCCAGCCATCAGTTTGACTCACTCACGCCTCTGGCGTCTGCTTCAGAGTGCTTTGCGTCACCGACCGTTTCTTCATCTTCTGCTGTCATCTTCTACTTTTTCTACATCTTTTTCTTCTTCTTTTTCTTCTACATTTACTTCTACTTGTCTACTTCTTCTTCATCTTCTTCTTCTTCTTCTTCTTCTTCTTCTCCTTCTTTTTTTTGATCTTTTATAAATCTTCTTCTACTTTTTCGACTTCTGTCTCTATATATTCGTCTACTTTTTCGACTTCTGTCTCTACATATTCGTCTACTTTTTCTACGTCTTCTTCTATATTTTCTACGCCCTCCTCTACTTTTTCTGCGTCTTCTTCTACTTTTTCTACGTCTTTTTCTATATTTTCTACGTCCTCCTCTACTTGTTCTACGTCTTATTCTACATTTTCTACTTCTTTCTCTACATGTTTTTCTTCTTCTTTTTTTTCTTCGTCTGCCTCTACGCCTTCATCTACTTTTCTACTTTCTTTTTATGCTTTCTTCTACTCGTTCTACTTCTTTTTGCGTGTCTTCTTCTATTGTTTTTATGTCTGTTACTACGTCTTCTTTTACTTTTCCTACATCTTTTTTCACTTTTCCTACTTACTTTTCTACACCTTCTTTTACTTTTTCTACCTATGTCTTTACAAATTCTTCTACTTTTTGTACTTCTTTCTCTAACTGTTTTCTTCTTTTTCTACGTCTTCTTCTATCTTGTTCAACATCTTTGTCTATTTTTCTACTTCTTTTTCTAGAACTGCTACCACGTTTCCTACATCGATTTCTACTTTTTCTACATCTTCGGCCAACTCCTTCTTGACGTTCCAGCTCTGACAGTTGTTTAAAGGTGCTTGCGCCATTTGTTAGCAGGTTACAGAAGTGCCCGCTCCAGAATCCGTGCCAGTTATGCCCTTCGGTCGTAAAGGCTCAAATCGCCGT
Organism: Dermanyssus gallinae; assembly: GCA_003439945.1. NCBI lineage: Eukaryota > Metazoa > Arthropoda > Arachnida > Mesostigmata > Dermanyssidae > Dermanyssus > Dermanyssus gallinae. Next base: position 254,016 of record QVRM01006467.1, read on the forward strand.
ACCGATTTCGAATCGTTTCTCCCCTAGAGTCACCGAAAATGCATACTGTCGACGGAAAGCAGCGGATGCAATGCAAGTATTTTTAAAATATTGCTTTTTCCTCTAAAAAGACCCGTAAGGAATTGGGTAAGCGAGTAGGAAAGTGACCCCTCCAGTTTTCGAACCAATTTTTCAGCTAGGTAATAATGGAGCATGTCCAAAGCCTTGACGGATTCGTCTGAGACATCGTCTTTTGTATTAATTCTTTTTATTGCTTCTACTTTTTGCCATGTCTTCTACCTCATTTATTTATTCTGCTTCTCCTACTTTTTCACTTAATCAATTTCATCTTTTTTTAAAAATCTTATTTAATATTTGTTACAATTATACTTTTATCGGAGCTACTATGTGTTTCCTCCGTTGAAGTGGAAGTTATTCTTGCACTCTGTTTGTATTTGCTTTTTTTTAATGTTGATGTCTTTGGCTACCATACTGTATTGTTGTCGGTTTGTTCCTTAAGTTAGTTGTACTTCTATCCCCCGTCTTCCTCCTCGTTATGCTTTCGACCATTCTAACACGTTGGTCGCATTTGTAGCGGTGACTAGGTCGGTCACCGTCATGTCTGGAGATGCTATTCTTGATGAATCCTTTTGTACGTCTTCAAATACTTGCAGAGCAATACTGTGTGAGGGACGCCATCTTTCTCGCGTGTCTTGGACGTGACGCACTTGGTATCTGTAGCCTAACCTACCTTGGCCACGATATTGGAAAACACCAGTGCCTCGTCAGGACCTACGGCAGATTGTGGGATTATGACGACTTGCCATTTCAGTGACTACAAGGTGTAGCGGACGTCCAGAAGGACGACAGTGCAGATATCGCTTATACATAGCTTTGTCTTTAGACCTCCTGTAGTGCTAGGTCGATGGTCATTTTTGTTCTAGCGAAAGAGCTTCTAGCGAAAACCAAATTGCTTGCTCGAGAACGGTTTCGTTGCTTCTAGTTCCCCTAGCGTTTTCTTTTCATAAGAGCACTTCTCACGGCCTAAAGCCTCTGCCATGTTCCCTCTACTCAGTTCGTTTCTCTTCAGTACGGGTGCTCATTCGGCACACCGTGCTGCTATTTTACATTATTATTTAGTTTTTTCTAGCGGAAACCATCCGTGGACGCACGTCTTGTAATACGGCAGTGCGCAGAACAGCAGACTCGACGTCTGCCTACGTTGCTAACATAATACTCTGTAGAGCCTACCTCTGTTTGTTCCCTGTCGAAGACAGAACGATAGAGAGAAAGATAGATGAGTGAAAGGGGAGTGGTGCCATTTTTCTAACACCATTTCAAAAAACCTGGTTACTCACGTTTCTCTTGCCAAAGTCTCTATGGTGATCTGTGCCGCTAGTCTTAAGACCTATTATGTCAACAGCATAGTCCAGCAACATAGACCACTCTTCTCCATTGATTCCATTCGTCTACGTAATCTACTGCGCTATTGTCTGTGCTATCCACTTTGTTTTTGCTTTGTGTACTTTTTCTGTCTCTGTCTCTGTTTTCCTATTCTTCTTCTTCTTCTTCTTCTTCAATTTCTTTTTCTTCTGCTTCTTTCTCTTGTTGTGCATAAACTTTGCGTTTACTTTTCCACTTCTATTTCTTCCTTATCTACTTTTGTTGCTTCTGTGTCTACTTCTGCTTCAATTTTTTCTTCATCATCTTCTTTTTCCTTTTCTTCTTCTTCTTCGTCTGCTGCATCGTCTGCTTTTGCCACTTCATCTGGTTTTTCTTCCTTTTGCTCTTTGTCGGGTCGTCCCGCGACGCTTTGCACAGACACTCCCCAGTCCGTCAATTTTCGGTCGGTCGTCGCTCCACAACGACCACAACGACGACCACGACGACGACAACCACTTCTGCTGCTGCTGCTGTTGCTGTTGCTGCTATTGCTTGCGTCGTCTACCGCTCCGGCGCATACTATTCTATCACTCGCAGCACTCCATCCATGTATGAGCCCCACCAGCCAGCGATATCGCGACGAGCCTCGCTGCGTCGCTGCCACTTGCGCTGACTACAATGTTCGGTGATGCATCGAGTCGTCGACGTGGACAGCGGCGGCAACAATACCAACAACAACAACAACACCAACACCAACAACAACACCAACACCAACACCACCAACAACAACAACAAAACAACAACAACAACAACAACGACGACGCGACGGCAATGATCGACTTCAGCACTGTTCCCTACAGTTGCTGCGGTGGTTAAGGCTACTACTGCTGCTGCTGCTGCTATTACTGCTTTTGCCACCAATCCGCCTGTTTTTTTTTCTGACTTTTCTCAATCTTCTTTGTCTCTTCCTCTTCCTTCTCCTCCTTCGCCTCCTCCAGCTTCTCCTCATCATTTATCTCCTTCTTCTCCTTCTTCTTCTAGTTTTTCGTCGGTGTTGACCTGGTCTGTGAATGCTGGTTCTGTTTTTCTATTGCGTCGTCGTCGTTGTCGTTGTTGTCGTCGTCGTCGGCCTAACCTCTTCTTGAACGTCAACGACTGCCGCGTGCAGGCGGTTTGTCGCAGCCACATGCATCGCTCCCGTCAGAAGCGAACGAAAGAAAAAGAGCTAGCAGGCGCAATATATATATATATATATATATATATATATTTATATATACCGCCTCTCTGTAGAAGCGTTTTCTCATTCAAGAGAGAAAGAGCAGAAAAGCGCAATATATATATATATATATTGAGAGAAAGGAGGAAGCGAGCAGATCGTAGATCTACTCCGCTCAACCGGTTAGCTATAAATTCATCTCTACAGAAGGGCCCCCGAGCACCAACGAAAGAAAAAAGCAAAAGAGCCCACAGCAGAAGATGACGACGCGGACGACGGGTAGAAGAGACACGGGGGAGCGAAGGCAGGGGAGAACAGGGATAAAATGTCGGAATGACCAAGAGCAGAGACGCAGCGAACAGAAGAAACACGACAAAGGCCGACACGCCGCAACAGCGTCAGCAAGCAAAAACATTCAACAGCGGACGTCGTCTACGTAGATGGCATAGTCGTGAGCACAACGATGTTGTTGTTGTTGCTGCTGCTGCTGCTGTTGTTGTTGTTGTTGTTGTTATTGTTGTTGTTGTTGCTGTAGTTGTAGTTGTTGTTGTTGCTGTTGCTGTTGTTGTTGTTGTTGCTGCTGCTGTTGCTTTTGTTGTTGTTGTTGCTGTTATGGCTGCTGCTGTTGTTTTTGTTATTGTTGTTGTTGATGTTGTTGATGTTGTTGTTGTTTATTGGTGTTGTCGTCGTTTTTGTTGTGGTGGTAGTTGTTGTTGTTGCTGCTGCCGTTGTACCTGTTGTCGGATAAAAACGAGCTCCGCCGTAGAAAATTGTCTAGCGCAATATTTTTTTATGCGTCAATCTACAAACCAGCGCGCGTTCACCGACCCTCCCTCCCTCCCTTCGCTCGAGTAGATACGAGTTTCCCGATGGAATGACTGTTTGGAGTAGTGGATGATTACACGTATGCTTTGTGCGTTTTTTAATTTCTATTTCGTTTCGAAACTGATTGATCCCGTCCAGTGGGACAACTGGTGTCGCGGCTGTTTCGGGTGTGGTGAAAGAGCTTTCACACACTGACGTGGTGTTATTTTTTCTCGCCATTTCTTCTTGATTTGATTAGAGCGACGGCGTGACTTGCTCATATGACAAGCTCATAAGACGAATTGTATGACTTGGGTCGACCAATGTGGACAGACAACGTCCCGTGAACGGCTGCGTGTTCGGTCTGGGACCGGGATCTGAGCCACGAGCCACGCCATTACGCCAGCGTTGTTTAAGCAGATCTACGTGTTGTAGGTAGGGGCCGGCGTCGGCAACATCAACAACCACAGTCGCCGCCGCTGTGGTTGTTGCGGTTGCAGTAAGTGCTCTATTGTCATTGTTAGCAACAACAATCGTTGGCGAACGATGACCGACCACTGTAACGATACGACGGCCATTTCTTTGCTAGTATTTCCTATTGTTGTCTCCATCTCTCTCTCGAGACGTTCACGACGCTGCACCATCTTTCGTCGTATGAGGTGGTCTCAATTGAACGAAAGGTACGAAACGTCGTAACAACAACCACACCAGTCGAAATTTAAATATGCCGCTTCGGGATAACGTAGCGAGGGACGCGACCGGAGTGTCTGGCGTGCTTCTATGCATGAGCGGGCAATTGTGCGTGCCGTTCAATTGACAGGGCGGCAAGCAGTGCGGACCTATCAGAACTGTGACGGCGGAAGGTGTCTGACTGGCCGATATATGTGACTTATCCGTGGGTTACAGAAAGGTGTGCATGGAGCAGTAGGTTTTGAAGAAACACTTAGCGAACCGCAAGCGAACGCACACTGCGTATGGATGGGACTAGCACTGCAGTACCTGTTTCGGTATCATGATGAAGTCTCGCTTTTTATGGAGCGGCTTGTCACCCGGTGACGAGAGTTAGTACCGTCACTTCGAGTCAGAGTCGACAATAACAATTCTCTATCAGGTTTTACCACTTTAAACGGGCTTTCAGCATGCAATGGAAGCTTGCGTTGTCACCTTCCCCTACAAAAACTCAGAGCGCTAAAAAACGAACTGAAGGACACCGTGGAGGGCCGGCTCTAGTCACGGCCGCCGGAATTCTAGGAACAGGGAAGGGAATCCATCGGCTCGGGAAACAGTGGGAGATTTACGCTCATGCCTGTGGTGATTATATTTAAATAAGGACTTTAATTATACCCACATTGTTGTTTATATGCCGTCATCTAAACCCACCGTTTACTATATTAACGAGCATTTCTACGTCTCTAGTGCTTTAAGTCGAGAAGAAGGCTGTACAAACGCCTTTAGCAGCAATCGCGTCCGCTCAAGTTTCGGAATGGTGGAACGCAGAACTGCGACAATGCTCCCAAGATTTTCTCAAGAACTTTGAAAAACTTGAAGAAAGGCGGAGAAACAAAGTACATACAGAAGACTGGCAATGAATGGCTTTTCTCACATCGAAGATTAATGATTGCAGAAGCTTATTACTAGATGGACTTTCGACTCAGGCAGGGATGCTGTGTTTCGGAGTCGTGGCAAGTGCGGAAGGAAGACATTTATATCGTCATGTGACCTATATCAACTCCGACTGTAAACTACGTGTGGTATGGAAGAAAGACGCTCAAACATGCGGTGTTCGAACCTGAAGCACACCGAACAATACCACCCGGAAAAGCAAGAAACGCTGCGAATGTCCTTGGGTTCTGATTGCCAAAGAAGACTAAATCTGTTGTAGCTTTACTGTGTTGAATTTTACTGGATGCTATTGGGTCGGCTGGAAAAAAGTTCCAAAAAATGGATGCTTCATACGGCAGTCTGGTTAGGAATACGCCATACGGCAGTCTGGAATAAAGTTTGCAGTTTTCCGGCTAGACTGTATCACGAAACGGCTGGCCAACAAATTGCACAAAAATCGAGCCTCGAGCGATGCCGTGCATACAGGCTTTACTTATTAAAAAGTATCGACCACACAACAGGTCTTCATTGACAATTCCAGAAACATGTCTTCATTAACAATTCCAGAAACAATACTGCGGAAGACTCAGGTTTCAGCTTTACTGAGCTGTGAACAAGTCATCCGTTGTTGTGACGTCGCCCTGTTACAGCAGGTCGTCTCCTCTTCAAGCCGTTAAGGAACATGGCGCGTATGGCTTCCTCTGTATCTAGTCATTTATAACTGTGAGCTAAAACTTGAGCTATTTTCTTAAGCACGTTGTCTCGATCATCGGCCTTACCATCGCTGTGCCACCACGCCTGTGCTAGTTAATGCGGCTTCATTTCGTTCTCTACCGGCCATTACATAGAGCGTTTGTTTTCATAATAGCACTCACACTGAACGGGGAATGGGGAGAAGGGGCGTGTTACGATACGTCGATGTGCATAATCGTCGTCATGTGCTGACATGCGTGTAAAATACGTATGTATGTTTATGTACTCTGGCCAGGAACGTAGACTTA
>QVRM01006467.1:262500-362500 GCA_003439945.1 Dermanyssus gallinae
CAGTGACTTACAAAATGTTTTTGCGTATCGGTACAAAGTTTTCGGTGCTGCATCGCAGTCTCAATTCTGGCACTGGAGCGCGAGTGCTCCACTTTGAGATCGTCTCTGTTCATATTCGCCAGCGTTACCTCAATGACGGCTCAGATGGCTGCCAGATCTGCGTACTTATGAACTTCTTTCTTGCTGGTCGGTCGTTACCACACTCCACATAGTGGTCCGAAGAATTTAAGTATGGACTATGGGGGTCCAAAAATACTTCAAACAGAAGCCGTGCATAATGTAGAAGAGCTAGTTTCAAGCTATTCTGCTCGTGTGAGCCGGTGCACCGTCATGTTGGAAGACGCGCGGCTAAGATGTATATCTACGGTTTCACTACGACCGCCTTAAACGTGAATGCCTGGGGAAGAAACTAGAAAAAACGTTCATTAAATCGCGAACAAGCTAACAATGGTTGTTCCTGCAGTTCGCTTCATGATAGCACTCCGTCTGTAAACATTCTCACTTCAGAGAGCAAGCTAATGTCTCACTGTCGCCTGCACCAATACCCGCCGTCACAATCACCATCGTCATTATTGTTTGACGTTGGGACCTGTGAAATTTTTGGAAAGTTTCTGCGTAGTGGGCGATGAATTGAATTGTATTCACTGGCGGATAGCCATCATATTTGCTGGTGTTTGGGCGGAACTTTTAAGCCGACTCTCCAACAGACAACGTTGTGAGAAAACGGGCAAGCACAAGCATATCCCGGTCCCACAACATGATTACCGGGCAAATATCGAACCGTGCACTGTTTGTTGCTGCTGTGCTTGTGTTGATGCAACAGCGCTGTGCTGTTTTGTGAGTGAAAGTATAGTGAACCAAGGTAAAGGCCCATTTGCGTAAAGTTTGCCTTTTTACTACGACGAAGGATTGAATGCGATGGTGGCGAGTTGTTTTGCGTTGTTTACGCTAACCACTACGCAGCTGTGACGGGCCAGTCTACAAGTCAGGCTGTGACCAATATGCGCGGGTTTGACTGCTTATGCAGTGGAGATTTTGACGTGAAAGGTTAACTACGGGCGAGTGCGACAACTGCTCTGCAGAGTAATACACATTTGACACTGGACGAGAGCATGCAATATTGATATCGCAACAAGCTGCACAAGGTGGCCAATGGGATCATTGCAAACAATGATTTTACTTAAATTAGAAAACCCTATAAGTTGGTACGGAATCAGAATTGATCTACGAGAACCTTTGAAGCGCGAAGGTCAATAGCAAAACAAGCCCGTCAATCCTGTTGTCCAAACGAACGCCCGTATCAAACTCACTGATCAATGATAATGCGTAGTATACTAATCACTCCAACAGGCTCCAAGCCAGAAGGCATGTCGTCCCTGCCAGTCAAAAGACTATTTAAGGAGTATCTAGATCTGGTTGCAAAGGTGTTCACTACAGCCACCAGAAGGGGAACAATATCCGCAAACTGGAAACAAGCTGAGGTTGTCCTCGTCTCCAAAAACAACGGAGGGTTCGGGCCCATCTGCCTACTGAATACCTGGCGAAAGAATACGAGGCAATCATTGAAGAAAGACACAGGGCCTTTGTGGAGGAATACGGACTCCTTCCGGCCTCTCAAAATGGATTCAGGAAAAACCGGTCACTGCTCCCTTTTTTTGTGGAGGAGGAAAAATGCTTTTACGCACACCAGAAGCGGGTAATATAGGACTCGATGCCGATGTTGTTGGCATAATACCCACTAAAAACCTCTCACCTAAATGGCCTCAGAAAGAGGCGAGGAGCTGGAACCGTTCTTTAATACTACTTTAACGGTCCGTGCTCACTGCTGTCCATCGAGTTGCGGCCAAGGCTGACCTTTTACATAGTTCAAGCATATGCATTAGAAAACTGTTCCTGGCAATCCTTCTAGACGTCAGGAACGCCTTTGACAGCCTCCAGATGGAGGACAATAGTGGACACGCTATTGAGGAAAAAGGTCTCGCATTATCTCGTCCAGGTTATCTCAGGATTCCTGGAAGACCGAAATTTATTCAACGGTGAAGTGGAAATATCAATTACAGCAGGAGTTCCGCATGGCTCGATCCTGGTTCCCCTGCTCTGGAACCTAGCATGATGATGACGTCCTCCGCCAGAATAACCTTCCATAAGGGGTAGATCTGTCCACGCGGATGATCTGTCCATCACAGTTCAGGAAAAAACTGCAGAAGAATTGGAATTTAACGATAATAAAACACTAGAGTCTATGAGGAGATGGATGGAAGAAGCCGGCTTAGCAATCGCTCCGGAGAAAAGCGAGGCCGTACTGCTAACGGGACGGAGGAGGCGGGTCCCACCAGACTATACCTGGCAGGGCAGGAAACAAAGCAGGTCAAGGAGGCTCGGTTTACCCACCTAAAGATATACTCGAAAAAGACGACAAAATCGGTAATTGCAATTGCAAGAATTTTGCCAAACATTTACGGACCAAGAGAATGCAGGCATAGATTGGTGACATTAGTGACTGACTTTCACGAGCGATTCGGGTCCCCCGTTTGGCTCAAGGCTTCTTTGAAAACAAAGAAAGCGGAAGGGATCCTAGGAAGCACTCAGAGAGTGGCGGCTCTCAAGATTATTCAGGCGTATCGCACTGTTAGAACAAACTAACAACAAACTCTGCTCTCGTGCTGGCAAGAGCCCTTCCCTCGGACCTGAACGTAGAGAAATCGCGAAAACTATGGGAGATCAATTCGAGCAGCAGTAAGAAAGTAGAGAAAGAAAGCAATGGATGCATGGCAAACCAAATGGAACTTCATTCCTTCCGGAGTACCGGGACACACTCTCTGATCCCTCATCCCAAACATCAAATAATGGATTGAGCGGCCGGGGGGTGAATTAAACCGTTACCTCACGCAGATCCTCGCCGGACATGGGACTCTCAGACATATCTCTTTCAAATTGGAAAAGCTCCCTCAGCGAGCTGTGTTTACTGCTACGAAGAAGCGGAGGATGACTCGACTTACACTCTTTTAAAGTACCAGGTACTGGAACAGGCTAGAGCCACAGCAATTGCAAGGCTCAAGAACAAATGAACCAATGAGGAAGACGGAGGAGGAGCAAATATTCCAGGTCCCCCTAGAGGACCCCTTAAGGAGTTCGTAGACTACATATGCGGCACGACTTCTGGGTGGAAGCTAGTAGTAGGTATGGCTACGAAGGTACTGAAGAAGAAAGAAGCCTTGGGAAGACTCAGGAGAGGAAGATTTCTGCCTACTGTACTAGAAGATCACGTAAGTCTGAATGATGCGGCTTTGCAGGTGTTAGTACAATACACGCCGAACGTTGGGGAACTCGTGAGTGACCCCGGCCAATTGTGCCCTGTCGTCTATCAACAACTCCGAAAAGGACAATGACGACCACAAAAACACGCCATTTAAGGTTAAAAAAGTAGCTCACGGATATGGAGACGATGTTGGTTGACACATGTATACAAACTGGAGGGCTACTCAACGGATCTCAATAGCTACCATAAAATATCGCAAATAAGCGTCATATTCAAAATCCTAACATCAGTCGTCGCTCAACGTATCCTCCTTAACTGCCAAGCCCAGATACCGGCAAATAGATTAGTTTCTACCCCGTTGCAACACTGGTCATGCAGTGGAGGACAAGTTATCAGGTGCGCCAAAGCTCAGAGCGAACTTAACCAAATGACATCTGCAATCTACTTTCAAATAGACGGCGAGCCTTCGACTCGGTTGCTAAAGAAAAATGATTACAGAACTTATCGACCACATTCAGGGTACGGGGTAGAATCTTGAATCAACATAAATCAAGACTGTCTGCACGTAAACTTTATAGCCATAAAAATGGAAACCACCGCATATCGGCCGGATCGCCTCCCAATTGCTGGGGTAGTATGTTATTACCTATTCGCAATGAGCATTCTCAAAGAAATTCGATCAGCAACAGGTATCGAACCGGCGACACTTCGCTACATAGGTAGCGTCCTTGTCTCCTAGACTACTAGTGTCCGCCACTATACGCACACACATATATGTATATATGGTACGGCCTTAAACTCGGTTTGCCCATCTGCCCACTCGGACAGTTGCTAATAAGGAGAGGTTGACGATGCAAGGCACTTCTACGTATGTTGTGCCTTTTTCAATGCTGAGCCATAGCTACTGTTACGGATCCTAAGCATTGCAAGTCTCCTGATATGTCAATCACTTGTTGAGTAGCTTATCAAGAATCATTTATTCTGATTTATGCTAAAAGAATTGTTTTCGAGGTCTAAGTAACCACCGCAGAAAGTCGAGCAGCCCTATTGGCAAGCTAGAGTGGCCAAGTGAAGTAATCTTGAGAAGGCTGTGGCCACCTCCTACTAGGGGCAAAAGAAAAACTTGTTTTTAGTAGGTTTTTAAGTCTCACGCTATGGCTTTAACAAAGGCGCCCGGTGTGCATTATGTACTAGCTAATCTCTTTCTCTCTGTCTCTATATACATATATATATATATATATATATATATATATATATGTACACGGGGTCTCCCAAACTTTAAGATCTAGTAAAACTTGGCAAAAATCTATTTTTTCTAATGGAACAAGAGAGCGGAATTGTCTTTCAAACAATGAGTTATTGAGCCTAAAAGCCAACGTATGAGAACTGCAAATAATTTCAATTCTTAAGAATTATCTTCAATACAACGTGATATGCAATCCAACAGATGCAACATTTTCCTACAAGCATGCAGGTGTGATTAGTTTGTCGCCACCCTGTTCTATTGGAAAAAAACATTTGTTTGCCGAGTTGGACCAGACTTTATATATATATATATATATATATATATATATATAGTACTTCAAATGCATACGTTAAACGCAGAGCGTTGGTAATAAATGCGTGGTATACCACAGTACTTTTTTGTTTAGATTAGGCCGATTAGTATATTAGTCATAGTTGTCAGACAGCCTACGAAAGTCGACACAAAAAGAATCCCCACGTATGCGTGAATTTCACGGCGTTTCATCACACACGTAAGTGTGATATTTTGTGCATAATCATTTGCATTTGCAAAAAACATATGCAAAACGAGAGTAGCGTCAAATTATTTCGAATCTTACGAATTATCGAAATGTCGTAGGAATCGTGACACATTTTTTTACGCGTTTAGCGCGTTTAACTTTGCCAATAATATATATGTGTATGCGCGTGTATTCCCAAATTAATTCGATTACCCTACCGGCAGCAACACGCTTGCGCAGTTCGACGGTCAAAGTAGTAATAAGATAAAGTAGTAGTAATCTAACTTCAGTTCGTCTGCTTGCGTGCGTAATTATTGTGGCTTCACTTCGATTTTTTTTGTATGATCGATTTTCAGAAGATGTATGTATATACATATTCTGATCGCTGGATATATATATATATATATATATATGTATACATCTTCTGATTGCTGTATATATATATATATATATATATATATATATATATATATATACATCTTCTGATCGCTGTATATATATATCCAGCAAAATCGATCGACGTCCTTTAAGCGACGTTGGCACGTTCACGGTGTGCGATCGCACTTTGTGACGGACTCGTCATGAAGCAGGTGGCTGGTTGGTGGTTGTCCACTCCAGCCCAGTGGCCACTGGGCCCGAAGTCATGGTGGCCTTCCTTCGACTTCGACGACCACCACCAATACCACCACCACAATGACGACAACGAAGGGCCTTGTCAATCGAAAAGCGGCCCGACCGTAATCAACGTTGATTGCTGCTACTAGCGTAACCGTAGGCCATGGCAGCCTGCTCAAGCGCCAGAGAGAGAGAGTGAAGAGAGAGAGAGTGAAAAGAGAGAAATCAAGCAAATAGCAGAGAGAGGGGGAAGGAAAAGAGATGGTGGGGGTAGAAGATCAAGAGAGACAGAAAAAGAGAGCGCGTACGCGGAAAACGCATAGATGATATCGGACGATAAAGAGAGGATGGGATAGATGAAAACCGACCGACCGAATAGGAGAAAAAGGCGATTGAGATGGGGAATGGTGCGCGGCGGTCAGCCAACGTTATTCGAGTCATCTCCTCTGGAAAACTTCTTCGGCTCGGTTGCTAGGAGCGTCCGAAGTGGCAACTTCACCACCAGTCGCTTCTCTCTCTCTCTCTCTCGATATATCTTACTTTCTCGGTATCGCTAATCGCGGTACTTGCCGGTAAGTGCCGACGATTCCGCCTCGCTGTCTGGATATCTGGCTGGTCGGCTGACACACCGGCTGGATGGTGGGTGGCTGATGAGTTTGCCTGGACGCTCGATCGCCACCTTGTATCGATGTCGATTAGCAGCGAACTATTCGACTTCTAGTACACCAGCCTGTTGTTTCTGTTCGTCGTCTTCGTCGTCGTCGTCGTCGTGGTCGTTTTCTATTTCGTTATTCTTCGTGATTTTTTTTCATTGACGGCGGCTGCTGCTGCTGCTGTTGTTCTGTCTGCACGTTCTGCTAATGTGTTGCTGCGAGAACAAGTGTCGTATGCGATCATTATTCGAACTCAAACTATTCTGCTGTGGTTGTTGCCGTTACTGTTGTTGTTGTTTTCGTTGTTGTACTTGTTGTTGTTGATTTTGTTGTCGTCGTTGTTGCCGTTTTTGTTGTTGTTGTTGTTGTTGTTGTTGTTGTTTTTCTGCAGCTGGTGTTGTTACTCCCGCTATTGTTGTTGTTATTGATGGTCATCGTTGGATCGTTGTTGCGCTATCGGTTATCGTTGCGGTTGTTGTTGCGGTTGCTGCTGTGGTTCCCGTCTCTGGTCGTTGCTGCTAATGATTATTATGATTATGAGATGAAAGTTATTCTGATAACGACGATGGCAGTCGTGTTATTGTTGATGTTGTTGTTGCTGCTGAGGTTCCTGCTGGTTCTACGCTTTGCCGCTATGATCGCCATGCTGCAATTATAGCACCACCACTGTGTTGTCGAGGTAGCTAATTGTTGTTGTTGTTTGTTATGACTGAGTATCGACAACGACAACAACAACAAAAACGACAACGGTACCCGTTATTATTGTTGTTGTTGGTGGTGGTGGTAGTGCTCTTGCACTTGTGGGTGCTGTTGTTGTTTTTTGTTGTTGCTAATACTGTTGTTGTTGTTGTTGTTGTTGATGTTGTCTATCTAGTTGTTATTGTTGCTGTTGTTGTTGTTGATGTTGTCTATCTAGTTGTTATTGTTGCTGTTGTTGTTGTGGATTATACTGTTGTTGTTACCGCCGCCGCCGCCGCTCACTGCTGTTACGTAGGCGGTGGTTCGGGCCGGTTTGCTGCTGGCAACATCGTTCCTTCTTTCATTGATCACCACAGCACACTGAACGGGCAGATTAGCTTGAACAGACCGACACACCGAACAGCGTGCGTGTGTTTCCGAACAGCATGAGGAGAAGATGAGGCGCCACAGCAACAGCGGTGGCAGTCAAGCAATCGATGAAAGCTCATCGATGAAAGTCGGGCTTACGTACGCCAACAACCACAACAACAACTACCGATTACTCGCCATTTGATCGATCGACGCCATCTTCGCCCTCACCGACCCTCATCGGGCGAGCGGGGGGTTGCGAAGGTTGGGGAGTAAATGGGTAGGGGGGGGGGTTTGCTTGTTTGCACGTTTTCCCTCGTTGATCATTTTCCAACATCCATCCACTTCGTTATATCGGTACTGTTGTTGTTGTTGGTGGTGGTGGTGGTAGTGTTGTTGTTGTTGCTTTTGTTATTATTGTTGTGTTTGTTGCCGACGCCGTTGTTGTTGTCGTTGCTGCTATTGTTGTTAGTGCTCTTGCTTTTGTTATTATTGTTGTGGTCACTGTTACCCCCACCGCCGTTGTTGTTGTTGTTGCTATTGTTGTAATTGCATTGTTATTGTAGTTATTGTCATTGCTAGTGTTGTTCGTGTTTGCAGTAGTGTAGCAGCCGTTTATTCTTTATGGTTGTTATTGTAATCCTTATTTTACCTGTAGATGCTATTAAGCTTCTTGTTAGACCAGTAGACAATTGGCTGGCCCAATATATTGTTGTTGTTGTTGTGTTGTTGTTGTTGTTGTTGTGGTTGTGGTTGTTGTTGTTGTTGTTGTTGTTGTTGTTGTTGCTGTTCTTACGCTCGCCGTCGTCGTCATCGTCGCTGTTTTTATTGCAGCCGCTGCTGTTTACGTTCTGGTAACTTGTGTTACTCCGTCGAAATAAGTCACAACAACGCACAACGTTGTGATTAGTATATTTTATATACGAGTTTCTTATATTACATAAAATGCATTCAGTGATTAGTGTACATCTATTCATTATTTGTCACGAAAGTCGTTGTAACTGCCTGACATACATACATACAATACGACCAGTAGTTGCAGGGTTGTTTCAGTTGTTACTGCCGGCATAGCCAGTGTGTTATAACAACATTTGTAGTAGCTGTTATTCGTTATGAGCCTATAACTGATGCTGCTATTGTCGTTGTTGTTGTTGTTACCATTATTATTATGATTATGATTATGATTATTATTCTTGTTATTGTGGATATGTAAAGCGTTAGTATCGCGCCATTGTTGTTGCTGCAAATGCGATAACAGCCCCGCTATTGATTGATAGTGCTGTTGTTTCGGTCTTTGTTGTCTCTGCTGCTGCTGCTGCTGTGCTATGTTGTGTTGTCTGTTAACTGTCAACAAACAAGAGTCAATAAGCAGGTTGGTAGATGACAGACAGTAATGAATATTAATAATAATAATAATAATAATAATAATAATAATAATAATAATAATAATAATAATAATAATAATAATAATAATAATAATAATAATAATAATAATAATAATAATAATAATAATAATAGATGGACGGAATAGGCCTATGGCCGACCTATTGGCCTGAAACGTTGCTGGCCGGGGCTTGACGCTGGCAAATCCCTGGCATGATTATCTACTAAGCGTTAGCGGTGACAGTTGATGTAGAGGCGGTTTAACGCGTCAGATAGAACGGGAGGGGGCTGCTTGGACCCCTCTGGGCGTATTTTGTGTTTGTTGCCTTGAAAAGATTGTGAGCAGTGAACGTCTGGTGTTCTCAGCAATTCATCACACTTGGCTCCTGTCCGAATTGGCTAAGAGCACACGATCGCGTATTTGCCATGCAAAATAGGACGCCACAACAAACGATGTTCAATTTCGTGCCTGCCAAATTAACATAATTTAAGCCAAATTGGTGCGAGTTATCAAAATGACAAAGTGGAGACACTATTGTGAGGACACGATTAAGAAGCACATTCCTTGCCAAAGATCACAAAGTTACACTTGCTGCTCGCTTCTGAAGAACGAGATATTTGCTGCAAGGGTTGTCTTTACGGAAAACAAACTTTGACACACTCTATTGTTGAGCTCCTTATCTATGTACATAGGCAATTGTGATGTTAATAGTAATAGCGACCGCGGCAGTAACGACAACAACAACAACAACAACAACAACAACAACTATTTAGAGTTCGCCTGTTTCGTCCTTTTGCTTTCTTATCATTTCTTATCTTTGGCAAATCATTAGGCTTGCCTAAAATATGCTATCCTGTTTTCGTGCCATAAGTGAAGTGGTAGCTCTGTGGATAAAAAAAATCGTTGAACAAAGCGTCGAACACTGTTTTGTGTTCCACGTAGAGCAGTAATTATTACGCAACGATAGTGTAAAAGCCATGAACAATACAGTTCGCACGAATTACAATCATGTATGCGATTTAAAGTCATCCAATTTGGTATTCAGTTTGTCTGTTCACAAATTTAGTACACAGTTTTAATAAAATTACATAACACGACCGACTGTTTGCCTGTTTTCGCATATTTGTTTTGATTCAGATATATCACGGCGAGCATGAGAGAAGGCGCCTCACAGCCACACTTAGTCCCAGTTTTTCTCTGGTGAGCTCGACGTAATGTTGGGTCATTCTGACCGTTTGAGTCCGCCCAGCCGCTTATAGAATGGTGATCAGCCTGCACTCTTACCTCATCAATCTTTGTGAACGCGACAGTTTCACTGCTAGTTTTTCTTGTCGATGCCGGATCCGAATGAGGTGCCTGGCTGCGCTGGAAAAAAAACTGCTTGCCTCAGTTAATGTTACTTAAATTACGACGAGTTTCAGAAGGCTTGCCAGGTAAATATATAGCGTAATGATTGGCCGTCAGCTAGCCAGCAAGTAACTCATTTTTGGCAGGCCAACTGCTCTCTCCTTAGAGCTGTTGCAGTACGCACACTAGATGCAAGCGATCACTGTGAGTGCCTCAAGTGCACCAAAATAATATACCACAATGCTTAGCTGATTTCACTAAGCCATTGTAAGCCACTAAATCGGAATGCATTTGTTGCTCTTCACCTCTACATTGATAGTACTACAAATATGTGTCGCAGCTTGGCCTGCAAAGCGAGCCTACTCGACATGCGATACCTACTTAAGCTGTCATTATCCAATTTTACGCCAAAATAGGTGAATTGTTTTAACTTTGCAATTCGACTGCAGCAACGTGTTTTACGTTTTGCTGACATGAGTGCTACCATGCACTGTTTGTTTGTCGGTTGCTAGGGTCCTTCCTCTTTTTAGAGGAAGCAATCCTTTCGAGGAAAAGAGTTCCAGTTTCACTTGGACTACGGCAGCGACTTGCCTTGTGACTACAATATACGCCACACGCCTGCCTCAACTGGAATAAATCCATAATCGTAGCTTTAATTAACACCAGTTCTAACACGGATTTAGAAGAATGGAACATTGAATCGGATTGCGTTAGGCATGCATCAGAGGGGAGGACACAAATGAGCTGCTGCCCTGCCCGCGTAAGTACGCTCCCTGAGACAAAACAACTCTGAGCAATGCTAGCATTACGTAGGAATTTCCGAAGCCCTACCATCGTTTTAACCGTTCTTCGCAGAGCGCACAGTGCAGCGAGGCACATACAGGCACGCTAATGCCGACATAAATACGAGCATACACTTATTTTTGACACAATGGGCTTTGACGACGATTTGCGCCTCGAGCGATAAACGAAGGGCACAGCGTTGCTCGGTGCCGCGTGGAATAAGTTTGATTAGAGGCTCCTGACAGAGCGCTGACAGTGCTCGTGGTAATTATCCTCAAGCTAATCAGAATGAGATTAACACAACAGCAAGGCGGCGGCGGCACCAAAGACGTTCTTCTGGCGGAAAAAATCAGCATACATTTTTTGTTGCCCTGCCTTTAGTGAGTGAGTGAGTGAAGATGGAACAAGAACTGCCGAAGCGGCAAAGGGTAACTACCAACCTAATTATGTAACCGAAGGCGGCGCTAGCGGCAGGCATGATGAGGTGCACGTCATTTTCTTTATACACACATATACATACAAACCGTCATGCGTACGTACGTTCAGTACTGCGATTGTGTCCCCGCTGGATGACCTATTGTTGTTCAGCTGCGTGCTCTGCACCACCGTCTAAATTGCAGAGCGCTGGTATTCGTTCCTAAAAAGCTGTACTTTCTGATCAGAGTCGACTAATAATATATATATATATATATATATATAATATATATATATATATATATATATATATATATATATATATATATATATATATATGTTACTTTCAGCCACCATCATGTCCTCTCACATCTCTCATATATATATATATATATATATATATATATTATATATGCACGTATATACATTCGTTTCGCTGACGAACACTTTGCGTCAGGAACTTTTCGTCCCTAATTTGAACGGTCCCAGCAGTGTGGAGGTCTTCAATTAGCCTTATTAATCTTCGACCGCTGATAACGACCGGCTCACCTGGTGCTCACTTGCCGTCAGCCGCTCAGCCTAGTTCATGAGCGTCGCCATCACTACTCCACTACCGGTTCTCCCATGCAGACAAAAATACATGATTAGTCCTGCCAAACTACTGTGTGCTTTTTTCCTCCAACAGAAAGTGGGGTTAACTCAGGCCGAGAGAGGGAGAGAGAGAAAGACGGAGATGTTGAAAAGCAGAGGGGTATGTAAAAGAAAAATAGGAGAGAGAGAGGAAGACATTCGTGTGTGGTGAACTCCACTGAGTGGTCTGATCTGCGTCCTCCCCCGGACTGTGTTCGCTATTCACGCACTTACAGATTGTTCGGGCTTAGGTTGGCCTGCTTACCGGCCCGGGGGTTGCACGAGCACACAACAACAACAACGACGAAGCGATACGTGAGTGACGTGTTTCCTTCGTACCGAGTTTTTCGTTTTACCTCTACATCCCTCCCCTCCCTCATATATATATATATATATATATATATATATACATACACACATGAAGATAGGAAAGTGGATAAACCAATGGATCAATCGACAGAGTAGTATGCGGCGAGCGGCTGAAGAACGTATTCGTTTTGAATTTTCGACGAGGCAGTTGCGTGCGTGGGGCAACACCACATGGCAGTGCCAATAGGTACAAAAAACACTTGCTAGGCACCAGCACATCTATCTATCTCCCTATGGCAACGGACGAGTACGGTTGGCTGCTAGGCTATAATGCAACTATGTTAGGAATGTTTTTGTTTAGTTTGGTTTAGAACTATGTATTGCGCGTTTTCCATATTTGAAATTTGAGCAAATCGACTGCACAATGTGTCATATTTTTTACCAAAGTCTCCGTCATATTAGCCGATGATTGTAATATGAACGAATACAGATTAATAATAATAATACTCTGCGCCACCATCTAAATTGCAGGGCGCAGGTATTCGTTCCAAAAAAGCTGTACTTTCTGCTCAGAGTCGATTAACAATATATATATATATATATATATATGTATATACGCCTCTGACATATGCGAAGTGCTACAGTATGCAGAGGAGGGAGGCTTAACTCTCAACGCCTCTAAATGCGGGCTCATTGCTGTAGGTGGAACCTTCCACGAACAGGATGAGGCACGCAAAACCATTGCAGATGCTCCCTGCCCGGTACAATGAGAATCGAATTGCCTGACTTGGAAGTCTTAGGAGCCCATTGGCTCTCGGAAGATCTCCAGAACAATCTTAGATAAGAGGGACGCCCTTCGGTATATAAAAACTCTGCTATTAGCGATGCACTCGCAGGCTACATTATGCCTATGGAGATTTAGCCTAGGGTCACCTAGGCTAAACTACATTCTACGCACAAGCCCCACAAGTCAACACTGTGATAATGTTAGTGATGTTCTAAACGTAGTTCTAGCCTTACTGACAGATCCTGGAGAAGGGCCACACTTCCTGTCAGCGAAGGAGGGTTGGCAGGAAGGTTCGTAGCGAAGCTTGCTTTGTTGTGCTACGCTGCTTCTCTCATAGAGTTCTCGGGACTCGCAGAGACGTTGTTCGAACCGCATGTTCGTTCTGTTCGCCGCGCAACGAGGGTCGAATCTGAGCTGGCCGCTAGGCAGTCGATAGGTCCTGGCCCCTGGGAGCAACACCCTACGCAGCATATATTTGACGGCTACCATGCTGGGCACCATGCTGGACAATATGTACCTTCTTCCGCATTGTGGCCGCCTTAAGAATGGGCGCTCCAATATTCATTCATTCATTTATTAATCACCTTTGTTAGGTATATAGTCAAATATTATACATAAAAACACGGTCACTGAGCCAGCCTGGCCAGTGATTCAACTCTGGGGCACTCCCCCGCATGATATCTCCCACAAGCTCCCCCACACCTGTTACAGATACATTCTTCTGTCGGCTCATGGTACCCTTGAGTATTACAGAGAACATGGTGGAAGCCATGCACTGCATAGCGTACTACCACACTTCGGTTGGTGCGATGCAGTCCCTTCCACGCATTGTTTGTCATTGCACCCGTACTAAAGAAGTCGGGGTCCACGTCTGACAATCTCACCTCCCACTGACAGATAAAGTCCCTGTAGGCCTGTGTTTCCGGCAACCGGAACTGGCGTTGCAGGTCCTCTATGGAAAGCAGGGTACCGGCGAGTAAATAGACCAGACGATTGCGGCATGACGTGTGGAGGCCGAGCACTCGCTTGAGAAAGGCGGGTTTCACTCGATCAAGCCTCGCGAGCTGGGCCACGCTCAAGTTCTCCCAAATAAGCTGTATGCCGTAGGATGCCGTGGGCGCGATCTTAAGGTTGAAAAGTTTTAGCGCCGCGTTAAGGGAGAGAAGCGTGGGTTTCTCAATTCCGACGCCTGCTACGAGGGCTTCTGACCCTCTCGGCGATGTGCTCCGTAAACGACGTACCGGAGGTCGGGAGAGAGAGGCCAAGATACGGAAAGTTGTTGACATACTCCAGTGGTGTGGAGTACAACCGTAGCTCATCGCTGGTTGCAAGTCGACCAGCTTTACGGAACTTCATGGCCTTGGTCTTGCCGATGTTGATCTCGAGTCCTACATCCGCCACGTACTGTTCGAGCCTTGCTAGGCTCTGCTGCACCTCGAATCGGCTTGTTCCATATATCGCGAGATCGTCTGCGTATAGCAGAATGTCTGGGCGGACGGACTCTCGAGTGCCCACGATGCGTCGGGGAAGATCGTTGAGCAGGATGGAAAACAGCAGCGGGCTTAAGTTGTCCCCCTGCGCGACTCCCGTCGTTTGCACAAAGGGGCACAACTCAGTCACCCCATCCTGTATGGTGATCGGGTTTTCCTGCAGGATTGCCCCGATGAGCTGGAGGATGTTGGCAGGCACGCCCGCTTCAGCCAACTTGAAGATAATCTTGTCTCTGGGAGCTCCATCAAAGGCCGAGCGGAAATCCACAAAGACGGCGTACAGGAATTGCTTGGCGTGTATGTATGGCTCCAATATGCGAGCCATATAAGTGCAGGGCGTGTGGAAAAAAACAGTCGATAAGGACGGATTGCACCCTTTAAGCTGCCATAGAGCCCTGGTGGGACTCTCGGTCACGCGGAAGTCAACGCAATCGTAAAAAAGGCTCTTCGTAGAGCCGGCACACCAAGCACCCTAGCGCCCAGGTTAGATTTCGAAGACGACACAAGACCCGACGGCGTCACCATTCTGCCATGGTCTAAGGGCAAATGCCTGGTATTGGATGCCACGGTATCATGTATAGTGGCTCCGTCATACTTGATGCACAGCGCCTCCCGGTCAGGGTGGGTTGCTGAACATGCTGAGATCGCAAAATACTCTGACTTGAAGAGAAGATACCATTTCGTATCCGTCGCCATGGAAACGATGGGCCCAATCAGCAAAGGCACAAGTCTTTGAAGACCTAGGTATCAAAATTAGTGCTAACACGGGTGACCAGCGCGGGGGCGAGTTTCTGCGTCAGCAACCGTCGCTCGCAGTGTCTAGGGGAAACGCCGCCGCTATCATCGGCCTTATGGATTGAGGAGTGGGTATGAGTTAGGCGTGTACACGTTTAGGTCCCACCATTGTAGGGAAATACCGAAAAATTGAATAAATAGTAATATTATTATTATTATTATTATTATTATAACACATCTTTGGACCTCGTGATACATTCAAGGATGTGCAATTGTATTAAATATAAATTAATAATATTAGCACATAACATAGTAAACGCTTTAAAAGTGTCGATATAACTAAGCGTAGGAGGCAGGTGTGGCAGCCCACCTACGTTGATCATAGGGCGTGTACGTAGAAATGTATAAAAGAAATACTTCTATCTAAGAAAGCTGAATTGTTTTTGTGGCAGTTCCGTATTTCTTATATATATATATATATATATATATATATATATATATGATGAAAGAGTTGTGATATTTGCGCACTGTATTGTAATATGAGTGTGTAACATGTGTGAACATTTATGTACGTTTGTATATATACAATATTTATGTTTAATTAACGAAAACTAAATCGTTGTAAAATGCCGTCAATAAACCACGTTTCGGAATAGATAAAAAAATATTTTAGACATACCTATACGTCTAGTAATATAGCCGATCCAGTGCTTAACTGTATAGGAAACCCGCTGGGATCTACAGACAAACTAAAACACTACAGAGTTATGTTGCTCCACACCGCGTTGGCAAGCTGGATGTCTTCATGGAGATGAAGCGCTTAAGAGTCCTTTTACCGTAAAAGACGGTAAAAGTCATGACCGTCTAGCATAGCTAGTTATGGCAAAGCGTGGCCACTCGTTGGAGTGATCAAAGTCCCAGAGGACTCAGAGATAATCAAAGTAGGACAGAAACAACTAAGGAAGGGCCTTTGATTCAAGGCAAAAGCGAATCGGGTATTGAGTGGCAAAACCTGCTTTTCTTTGTTTTTTGCTTTAGTTGTTGCTGTTATCGTTGATGGAGTGCTCAAAGACACGGTTCTTTCAGCGACCTCTACCTGGTTCATGTGGCTCGGTTCGGATCCTCCGCCCTATGAGGATTCTTTCATAGAAAGCTGTCGTTTTTTCTGTTCCGCTCTCGTTTTTTTCTTTTCTTTCTCTGCGATCACACTGTAGGTTCGTTCACAAGCTGCTCTTTTTAGCGGGGACAAAAGCATGCTGTGTGGCCTTGTGTTGTCTCTACCGATTCGGTGCTAGAGACAGACGGCCCTTATGTTAAAGGTTCCTGATCGACCGGTTGCTACGGCATTGAAAGTGCGGCCAAACAATAGCGCAACATTGACTTGGCTTGAAACATCTTGAAGGCACCATCCAGTGACTTTGGAAGCATCAGCTAAACACAGATAATACACAACTTTGTTATGGCCTTATAGTCACCCTTACTAGCCGTACCAAATGCGAACTTATTAACCCATCACCTTTAAACTTTTATATGTATGTATGTATATATATATATAATATATATATATATATATATATATATATATATATAAATGCATTAAAGCTTATTACTTGATATATATATACATATATATAAACCATTACCTACGTACTGTTTATTGCAGTTAGCGTAGAAACTTTGGAGACGCTCAATTTCGTTGTCATTGCAATTCCGCTTGCATTTCACTATAGGTGAATATACAAGAAACAAGAGCAAATAGAGAGAGAGAGGCGGAGAGAGAGAGAAGAGACAGCAACAAACTTTTGTCTTTCCAAACATTTTCGTAGCGAGTGAAGAGGAGGAGGGTGGGCAGGAGGAGACAACCAGACGGGCCCCCCGAGGGTTTCGAGGTCTCAGTTCAACGAATCCCCCCGAGCCAGTCGTCTAAAATATTAGTCCTAGTGGCTGGAGCGAACAGTTGTAACCGTGGAAGTCGTAGCATTACCGGTAATAGTAGTAGTAGTCGAAGTAGTAGTAAAGAAGGAGTACCAAGCAGTATGAGCGGTCGAGAGAGACGTTCATAGCAAGGCTCGTCGTAGACAAGCCAAGCAAATCATTAGCTCAAACAGGTAGAGAGTTATTAAGACTGTGGTCGCAGTCGGGGCGACGGTGGCCGACGGAGACCCATTCCTCGGCAGCCGCTTTCTTATTGATGAAGCAAGCGACTAAAGAGTAGTCTCAGTACGCTATACTATGCTAAGCAACATTACCATCCAGCAGCCAACAGCCCGACGAGTAGCCGAAAAAGTATGGTTGCTTGCTCGGCCATCTCGCATGACCGCTATGCACCAATTTTTGCGCAATATAGTTAAAGTGACTGACGCCAGTGCTGGCTCGACACCTACGGCCGGGCCTGGACGGCTGCTGCTGTTGCTGTTGTTGCTGCTGCTGCAGCTGTTGCTTCTCGCCTTTGCTTCTTCGAGCCCTATGTGCAAAAACAAACACAACAAAAATTGAGGAAATCTACGCATAGCGAACAGTAATAGAGGAGCAGGCAGAGACAGAGGAAAGCGTGGCGACGAGGAGGAACACAACGGAGAGAAAACCTGCACGAAATCTATGCAACAACGACGATGGTATTAATGACAGCAGCAGCAGCAACAACAACAGCAGCAGCAGCCGCAGTAACAGCAACAACAACAACAATAGCCGCAGTAACAGCAACAACAACAACAATAGCCGCGGTAACAGCAACAGTAACAACAACAACAACAACCTGTAATAAGAATCATTCTCTCGGCGGTCGGCAATGTCGCGCTCGGCAATGTCGTGCGCTGGGTCGTTTGTGCCGAGAAGAGGGGAAGCAGGGTGAGCACAGAACAACAGAGTGTCTTATGTATATGTGTGTGCGCGCATGCGTTTGTTTGTGTGTGTGTGTGTGTATGAATGTATATAGGTGTGCCAAGCACGATGTCTCGTGTCGTAGCCGTCGCGAAACGAATCGCATGCCTAATGCCGCCCTCCTAGCGGGTTTTTGTTGCTGTTGACGTTGCCGCCAGGCTTCGAGCCAGGCTCAGTGCGTGGGGCCGAATGCCAAACGCGTAATGGAAACGAAAAAGAAAACCTCTGGAAAAGGTGATCCCATGCAAAGTAACATGAAAGGCCACCGTATATATATGGTGGGAGTAGCAGTAATAGTAGTAGCTGTTGCTGTTGTTGTTGTTGTAGTAGCATTAGTAGTGCTGGTAGCAGTAATAACAGGAACAGCGGTAACAGCACATTACTTTTATTGCACGTTTTTGGCATGGTCTCCGGCTCGGTTGGTTCCTCCTGTCGACTCGTCTAGTGATTCTCGAGAGTAGTCCCTAGTCTGCTGCTAAGTAATGCATATATATATATATATATATATATATATATATATATATTTTTTTTTTTTTTTTTTTTATTTATATATATATATATACTTACAAAGGGTTTAGGCATTATTTGCTAGACTATTGAATCGTAAATGTAAAAGTGTCTCCTCTTCTAAACAAACGGTTCTTCGATCTTTCGTAATAAAAGTCCGTAATTAGTCCTAGAGTTAACAGTTCGTAATTAGTTCTAGAGACAAAAGAAAGAAAAAAATGTGGCGCTCCTCTCGTTCGCTACTCCTAAAATATACTACACAATTTTTTTCAACAGAAGCTTCTTATTGTCAAGCCTTGACTGAACGGCAACGCATGTAATAGATGCTCAGTGAGCTTTTAGTCTGGGTTACGAACGAGGAATCTATGAGAATTTGCGGCTTGTCTTGAAAATTTTTTCAAGTGCATGCCTTTTTTAAGTTGACTGTGAGCAACTTCCTACGTTTTCTATCCACAAAATTGATTTATTCTCATTTAAGCACAACTAGCTAAGCGATCTCAGAACATGATCAGGAAATTGTGTGGAAGCAGCAAAATGCATACGGGCAAGTGGTCGAGTAAAATTAAACAAACTGAGAGGCAATTTTAAATTTGTTATAGTCTCTGAGGGAGCGCTAATCAGATCTAAATAATAGTAAGAGGCAGAGCTTTGAAGTGGTAACCATTGGTGTCTGCAGGACTTTAAACGTCCGTCTCTAATGAGGACGATCTTCCAGTTCAAGTTAATGTCTCCATCGCTGAACCTTTTGAACCTTCTTCGGTAGGCGTGTCATTTGCAGCGTCCCTTTTAAGATATCAAAATGACCCTAGCCGTATTGGTACACCCTTGAAAATAGTACATCAAGACACCTAGAAATGGAAATTGTTATTTTACCATATCTCAGGGCGTTTTTCGTGATGTATTATAGTAAACGTATTGTTCGTTGAAAGTAATAGCGCCGTTAAATTTAGCACATATGCTCTGTTCACAAACTGACTGGGAAACGACTAGGTTGGTATTACAAAGAATAGGTTCTTCCGATGTAAGGTAGTTAGTTACTCAGTAGGTACTAAAGGAGGATACATTGGTGATGTGATTGCAGGTAGGTAATATACGTTTTTGTTGTTGTTTTTTATGGTTTTTCCGTAAGGCTATTTGTCCGTGTACGGTTTTTCATGTCGTGGCTAATTTTTTATCCTTTCCGGCATTTACCTTGTATAAATTGTAAACCATGCAAACCAATTTAAGAGCGGCCGGTCTGGGTCTCGAACCCAGTCCTCCCGAATGCTAGGCAGAGGCTTTGCGCCACTAAGCCATCTTGCTCGGTTGCAGCTCTATGCGCCCCAGATATAAAAGGGCGATATATGTATTTAGGTATACATGTGAAGCAAATAATAAATGTATATATATATATATATATATATATATATTTATATATATAGAAAATATTGTGATGATTTATTAATCATATACAAAACGTTTGCACACTCGGCAGTGCTCGCCTTAATATATATATATATATATATATATATATAATGCTATTGTTACTTGTCTCAGATCTGTTGTTGCATAACCGAACTGTTCGCATTCACGTGCGTTTGGAGTGTTGCACATTTGAATGACAGATTATGTACAGCTGTGCGCAGTTGACGATATTTCCGAGACAACAATTGGCGATTTCGTTATTTATCAGCGTGTAGCGTCGCCCCTGTGTGCTGTGTTGCTTGTTACTGTTATTCGTTTACGACGTATTGCGTGCTGTCTTCACGGCGCCCGTATATTTATCCACCCACCTGGCGATTGAGATCGAGTTCTATGTGGGTGAGCAACGCATCTAATATATCTGCCATCTATTTGATTGCGTTAGATAGGATTGAGAATATTCATATTTGAAGTAAGTAAAAAGGGAACAAAAGAGATTTGCAAGACATCTGTTCAAGAACGTGAGGCTAAACAGAACCGGCCAGCCGTCACAACAACAACAACAATAATAATAATAATAATACAGCTAGCGCAACGCCACGCTGACGCGCGACTCGCTGATAGAGCTGTCGTTGTTTACATCTAAAGTCAGCGTGGGACTGTATATGTCCTAGAACAGCATAGGTCTGTGTTTGTGTCGATGTCCGCCTTCATTAGGACCTTTTCGTGACCACTCCGGCGTTGCCTCCTGCCGGTGTGGATGCTAATTCTAAAGGCTCGGTCGCGCTGCTTTTGGTTAGCCTAAATAGCAGAACTCAAGACTCAAGCTGAGCCTATTTCGCATAGAGATGTATTTACATACAGATTTGTATAATTGTAATCTATCAGCTAATTGTGATCGGCTATCTTCGAGTATACTCATGCAGACCATCTCCTACTAAAGCTGACTTCAGAATTACATGCCTATGTAAATTTCAGCTCTACCTGTTCACTGTCCAGGGAAAATATCTAGCTGTGCGTCGGAAGTTGCCACACTGTCACACTATGTCGGCTATACGAGGCAATGGGTAATGGTTAATTGGTATATAGACAGCAAGAGATTCCGTCTCGTTCCGTCGTTGGAAAAGCATTGCCGCACGTGGAACGCTATGAGAAGATATGTAAGCAGGCATCATATACTGAAGTAGCATATCAAGAGGATTGATTGACAGATGCCTCGACATACTTTGCTTCGTTTTTAAATACACTTTTGAAAAATCACAAGGTTCTATTCAAATCGAATTTTGACGGCATTAACCTATTATGCGTTGCCTCGAGAGCAACGCTACGATTCAAGATAACCAGAGGTGTAACCCCTCTCCAGCTTGTCATTGCGCCAATATTTTATATCAACTACTTATAACTAATTATAGCTAGAATATGAAGCAGATTAAGTTGGCGTTGCTCTCATGGCGATGCCTTCTGAGGCTGTGTACACGGAATGTGTCCTACTCATGTGTGCACGTATGTAACTGAATGTTTTGCGGCAGAGCGGAACAATGCCATCCATACTACATGCTATTCCTCCGTACTGCTTTGTCTATTGTATAATTCCAGCGTTATTACAATAACAACTTTCATAATAAGTATTATCATGATATCTCTCACGTGCGCTCAATGCGCTACTCTGCACAAACAAACACTGCACGTAACAGAGGATGTAAGCATATGGCAGTATTTCCGCTGCAACGGCTGACAGTGCAGCGCAACATCTTGGGAGTACCTGCGCGACTCTCTTTTCAGTGTGTTCCCCTTCAGTGTTGCACGCGAATTAGGCGTGCTGCGGGCACCTTTCTCCCACACAGAAAGTTGGTCAGATACGTAAACTCCCTATATGGTAGCAGCAATCTCCATGTCCGTTGACCATGGGAGACAAAGCATACGATCTGGATGATGTGGTGGCAACGAGTTCACATTTTCATACTGTAAATACGATTCGTATTTACAATACACAGACAGGGTGCATTTTAAATAAATGAAATTGTCATATTGTTATGGTCCACTCTGTTGGTTGGTACTGTTAAGGCTGGCTAATAATTGGACGGATACGACTGCCACCGATTCCAAACCGACTGGCTTAACGTAGTGTGTAACAGTTAACGTAGTGTGTTGAGCCCGGTGGCGTAGTGGGTGCATGCGTCTGCGCCTCGCGACCGGAGGAGACACCAGATAGGTGCGCGGGTTCGAGCCCCACCGTTGCCCCACATTTGTATTTATGGGGGTGGTCCGTCTATGAAGCAATGCGAGAAGCAGTCCCATGAACGTTAAATCTTGGCTGAGAGTCAGCTCCGAAAGGTTAACGTGTAGTGTACACCAACGTGTCCTACCATCATCGCGCTATGCAAACGGTTGAGGTGAAATCACGTCCCGATTACGCTTCGACCGCAGCTATTGCTGCTGCTGATGCTGACGCCGCGTGACCAGCCGTCGTGACGGGTACTCGTTCTGTACGATGATTACCGAGCAAAATGGCTTAGTGGCAAAGCCTTTGCTTTGCATTCGGGAGACCCGGGTTTGAGTCCCGGGCTGGCCACTCTTAAGCTGGTTTTCATGGTTCCCAATTTAGAGAAGGTGAATGTCGGAGTGGACTAAAAAGTCGACAATGACATGAAAAACCGTACACGGGCATTATTAGCCTTACGGAGCAATTAAAAAAAGATACTCGTATACGAGTGGCGGCGTGGTCCAGGGGGCTAGTGCACTAGACATAATCGCCATTGACCGGGGCGTCGTCGGTTCGATCCCCGTTGTTGACCGAACTTTGTTTCTCTGAGCAGACATTCTCATTGAGAGTAGATGATAAGCCATGCCGCAATGTATTAAGGCATGCTGCTGCCACAATGACTGTTGGGGAAACCGGAGATGTCTTCACATGTCTGCTTATGCTGCCGTTTTAAGCGCGTCTGCATATAAAGGGCTGACATGTGTACCTAAGTATATGTACAAATCAAGCATGCAATATATTATCAATCCAGCCAGAGAACCATTCATCAGAGAGATGATGGTGGTGGTCGTACTACAAAATGTCTATTTATGAGTAATTGACTCCCCCCCTATATATATATATATATATATATATATATATATATTCGATGCTAATGAGTGAGGAAAGAAACTGGAAGAAGAAAAGTGAAGAACCCAGGAAAAATAGCAAAGCAGTTATACCTATGCGGACACGTCTCGATGGGGGGATGGGGGAGCAGAAATAAAGAAACGATGCGGGAGATAAAGAGGGAGAGCAGGAATGCACGATATACACACACATATATATATATATATATATATATATAGAGAGAGAGAGAGAGAGAGAGAGAGAGAAATACGACAGTGGTCAGTGACGCCACAGTTGATGGCACGCGGCCCGCTAAGATTCCGTGATTAAGAGCACCGCCGTAGCAGCATCACCAGCACCTGCATTGCCAGCAACAGTATTTCTACGAGGAGCCTCAGGTGCACGCGAGTCACGCGAGTGAACCGCAGGTGAAGGCAGTACAGGTGAAGTAGTTCACTGTCACCCCAATGTTATTGTCGTTGCTGCTGCTGCTGCTCGTACTGTGTTAGCCGCCCGTGTCGCGCGTTCCTGGTTGGTCGCGCCGCCGCTCATACTGCTGTTGATGTGTTCTCTACTGTTGCTGCTGCGCGGTTGCTGGCGCTGGTTGACCGTAGAGTCGCTGGCGTGACGATTGTGCGCCACGCCACCATTGGCGAGCAGCGCGTCACCAAGACCCTCCAAGGCCCTCCTGCTCTAATGACGAGATTGCCCTGACACGCAAAACGGGCCTCATGATGATGATGATGATGATGATGGTAGCTCGCTAGTTATATTTACCTAGCTCATCGATACGAGAAAGGCAGGCGCCTCCGTGTTGCTGTTGTTTTGTTTTTATTATTATTATTATTATTATTATAATTCATGTTGTTATTGTTGTTGATGCCACTGCTGCAATGATCTCTACACTAAGAACTGATAAATAAAAAAGAACAAAAATAAATTATGTTTCTACTAGGTACGATTGCTTGCAATCGTGACGATACTGATGCTGCTGCTGCTTGTGATGATGACTACTGTGCGTCTTGGCTTCTGGTGATGACGATGATTAAAACACGATTGATGATGTTAATGCCGACGACGACGATAGTGACGCACAGAGAGGACTAGGCCACGACGAGCCGTGTTGGCGATAGCTAGTAGTTATTGTAGTAGTAGGCACTGACACTGGCCTACGTGCAAACTGGCCGCACTCAGTAGTACTCAGAGGTGTGTCTGTAATCGGTAGACGATGTACGCGATATCTCGGTGGTGCAAAACAACGCTTGATAAGCCCAGCCTAGCCATCCAGTCCGACCACAACAACACCTCATACGCCCCTCTCTCTCTTTTCCTGTCTCTCTTCGTCTCTTCCTCTCTCTATCCCTCCCCCCGCTCGCTCTCTCTCTCGCTCTCTCGGTTGTTTGGCTCTGTTTTGGGACCGTTTGTCACGCTCTGTATGTGCGCGAGTAGGGTTGCGTGCCCTGCGCGTGTGTGCACACGGCCGCGTGTCCACTGTCTGTTCAAATGTCGTGGGCCCTGGCCACGGTTTGCCTGTCGGTTTGTCGGTCGGACTAATCCACCTACTACTATGTAACAGTAGTCTGTCTATCTGTCTGCCTGTTTAACCGTTCACCAGCTTGCCAGCTCGATCGATTGCTTTCTTGCTCGCCCATACGCCCATTCTGGTCAGAAGGGCTGCTGCTGTTGCGGCTGAATTACTACTCACTACTACTACTACTACTACTACTGCTACTGGTGCCAGATTCTAGTATAATAGTGTAATCTGTGCTGTAACCATTAGAGCTATCATTAGGGATGAAGACGATGACGACGACGGGGACGATCTCCACGTTGACTATACCTACATTGACTTCTTGACGACGGTCAACCGGTCACCATCTCTTGTCATCCTGCTGCGGACATCGCGACGTCTCGGTCACGGTGACGTATGATATGACCACAAACTACATTGGCAAGCCGTATCAGCATCATCACCGTTATCAGCATCATCATCATCATCGTCATCATCACCATCATCATCATCATCATCACTATCGTTATCTAATCATTACAATGAAATACCGTGTTGTCGGCGATGTTGTCTGGGTGGGTACTGGGCGGTACGTGTGTTCGCGCACGCAACGCGCCGACTCAACCAGCAAAAGCTACGGCGGGGCCCTTGAAACACTTAATAATGACGACAACGATCTTGGACGATACATCACGACAGCAAAAACAACTACAGTAATAATAGTAATAATAACACAACAACACAACAACAACAACCATAACCACAATAGCACAATACGTCACACTTACTACTCTACAAGTCGAGCCCGGTGGCGTGGAGGCTTAAGTCTGCGCCTCGCAACCGGAGGACACATCTAGGTGCGCGGGTTCGAGCCCCACCGTTGCACCGATTTGTATTTATGGGGGTCCGTCTATGAAGCAATGTGAAAAACAGTTCCGTGGACGTTAAATCTTGGCTGAGGGTCAACCCGAGAGCTTTACGTACTACTACAATACGAATATAACACAAACAAATACCACAACCTTAGTAGTAATAGCTATAGTCGTCACAATAGTAATAGCTATAGTCGTTACATATGAATGTTTTGTATTGTTGTTTGTATGTTGTTGTTTTCTGTTTTTTTGTTTGTCTTGTATCTGTTTACTGTCTGTCTATATTTATTGATGAAATTTCACGACTTTTTTATACAGCTTCAACCCATTAATTGATTGTTTGATCTAACTATGTAGTCTAAGTTCAACTACCACTACTCACGAGAGTAAGTGGTAGTTACTTGGCCCACTCAACGTAAAGCGAGTTGGGGAAGGAATCCTCAAACGATAAAGATCGCCTGGCTCGCCGGCCCTCTACACAGAGGCATTAACAATCGCAACAACAGAAACAGTGCAAAAACGACGTCACCAGTGGAAACACAATAACGACAAGTAAATTACGAATTGAAGTTTAGTGTTAAAAAAAAAGTAAATCACGATATATCTCACCAAAATACTTAGTAGCAACGCAGACAACGTGAGATAATAAAGAACCTTCGATAACGACACCCTTATGGGACAAAACAAAATATCAACAACAATGACATGGCTACTAACAGGAAGCAACGGCAAAACCAAACACAAGCTAGTACCCCGAGAAATAGTAATAGTATTACGACAACTGTTTTAAATTGAATATAAGTTGCACCCAATTCCACCTGAACTACTCTTGTTTTACTTCGCTGAAAATTGAGGTTCGTTCGGGCGCTCCGTCTTCGTTGGTCCCTTCTAATGTTGGTCTGCGGTCGCCATCGTTGGCGTCTTGTCCTACTAGCTCGTTGTAGTTTCAGCTTGCTTTTACCTCCTTGCTATAATTTTTACCAGTCTGAAACCCTGCTCTCAATGGCACTCATTCTTGAGCATGGCGGTAACTAGGTCTGCTATCGTCAGGTCCGGAGACGCTATTACGGTGAATACTTTCGTACGTCTTCAAGTAGGATTCTCTCTCATCAAGTAGAGGAAGATTATGTGGGTTACGCCCTCCTTTCCGCTTGTCTCACTCACGAGAGGCTTGCTAATCGGAGTGTTACTTATCACAAGCGGGTACTTTTTAAGGCACTCGTGCCCCCTCACTATCTACGTCGGATCGCTTCTTTAAAATGTTTTTATAGAAAAAAAATACTTTATCAATGTTTACGCTCATGCTCATGAGTGAACGGATGCTTCCGTGCCTCTGACGTCTCGTAAGAACCACTACGTTCACTTTTCGGATACTAGCTCAAAGCCATACCTTGCCATTCAATCGTTTCCCATATGATGCTATTCTTTGGCTGCTTATGCCACTCAGTGTCTTACACGCTCCCTGTAGTCAGGGTGGCTACAACGCCAGCAGTCATGGTGAACTCTGTTCATGATGTTCCTGTAGGCGATTTATCGGCTAATGAAGTAGGATGCCTTGTCGTTGGCTACCGTGTTTCAGCGGTCGCTATTTGCCCTCGTAAGGTCAAGAAAATGTTTTCTTCCTCCATGTCTTTCTCTGGGAGGGTGACTTTGGCTTGGGAGCCTTTCATCTGCATCGCATGTCTTCCCTAGTACCAGTGTTGCATCCTCTGGTCGAATGTGCTTTTGTCGATCCAGGGACTCTGGCTTTTTGCACTTATTTCGGTGCAAAACATGTCGAAGAAAATTTTGCATTCCCCCCCTGCTGGGCCAGCGCTTCTCCTCCATATTCGTACTCCGTATATGTGTGGTCACTACGCGAGTCTTCTCCAGTTTGCTATTCAGGTGAATGTGTTTTCACTGCTGTTACTACCACACATAGCAAGAACAGCAACGGCAGCAACACAAAATCGTACAGATATGAAAACGGCAATCGGTAACAACAGTAACTATTTGCGACGATAAACGGACACATAGCCATAACAGTAACGTGACATGACAGACACCACCTCGTCACTGGCGGAAGCAGCTGCTGGAGCAGCTGCTGGAGCAGCAGAGCAAAACGTCTGCTCACACAGAGATGTAGAACAATGATACCGACGGAGGGAGAGAAACAGCAAATGATGAATACCATGAATACCAGCAGCAACAGTAATAGAATAGGATATGATGATCGTAGCAGGGCAACAATGAGAAACATTCGCATGACATCATTGCTACTGTGATGACTGTGTACAATAAATTGTTACAACAGTGCAACATCTTGCTGCGGCTGAAACGGCATTTCGAGAAAAAGTAGAAAGTTGAAAAACACAGCGGTCACAAGCACCGTGGCACCCGGGAAATAGCTTGATCTACAGTAGCTTCAGCTATAACAACAATAGTAACAATGCTACAGTCTCAGATATATATATATATATATATATATATATATATATATATAGATAAAGAGAGAGAGAGAAATGACTTATTCTTTAGAAATTATGTGCGGACAATTGCTCCTTGCGCACGTGTTGTCATGCGTCAGCCGTCTAATCCAGGCTCACCCCAGGTCAGCAGGATATCTAAAACTGGCGCGGTGTTGCCCCGCTGAATATACAGGTATATAGCTTTAGAAGTCACAGTTGTGCTAAAAGTTTCGAATGGTCAACTCTGTAAAATGACAGGAAAATATCTAAGTTTACACAAACAAAAGCTCTCTTCTTATTAGTATTTGTTACCCAGACACGTGTCATGGTGACGAGTTGCGTAAGTTGCGTACAGATCCTCTTCGTGAAATCGTGCTGTGTCTCACATAGTGGTTGCGGCGCTGATAAATACTCAAATGTGTGGCCAACAACAACTTTTTCTACTTACGACCAGACGCCCTTCACGGCTTTCGTAAAGGCCACTCAACTATCGGCGCCATAAGGCGGATCCAGGCGCACTGAACCGCCGAACTTCTCCACGAGTCCCCGCCAAAACGATGAGGTCTCTGCCTCGCTATTTTACTAAACGTCCGAAACGCTTTTAACAGCATACCGTGGAGAGTCGTCCGAAGATCCTCTACGGAAAGAAGGCTATTTTTACCTACGCCAAATTGACTTGATTTATTGTTCGCTTGGCATGTATACCTGAATACACATGTCACCCTTTTATATCAGGGGCATCAGGGGAAATAACATTAAACTGCCTACAAAGCCGGTGATCTGATTCCACTTGTACTTCCCAGTTCTGCTAAGGCATAAGCAGCTTCTTGTTGCACAGCGCACATGAAGTGTCCCTTATCTACGGCCACGCCCGTGTGTATGCTGTTGCTGGGTGCCCTTAAAGGCCTAAGTATAATACGTAGAGAGGGCACAAGCCATTTCTTCAATTTCTTGTGTGGACGACCAATTCACGACCTAGCTTGTCGAGGTAATGACGGATATCCTCGTCACGGACTAGAACACGCTGCCTTCTCAACAGGACTCACAAAACTACGGCGCTTAACATTGCACAGACAAGTTGAGGGACGTCAACAGCAGTCATACAAGTCTTCTCTAAAAATAAAAACTACCTTTAAGATGCCTCTCAGTTAACATCGAGATGGAGGGACAGCTCGGCAGAACAGATATAGGTTGCTAATAGGCCACGGTGAGTGCTTTCACCGATGCCTGCGCCACATTGATAAAGCTGGCTCCCCCCTATGCTGCTACTGTGCGTAGCACTGGAGAGGCTGGTGATGTAGTAAGGCATTGCTACGGATGCTGCGTCTTTTTCAATACTGAGCGAGAGCTACTTTTTCGGTACGTAAGACTGAAAGTCCCCTGACGTGCCAAGCCCTTGTAGACAACTCTTTAAGGATCATGAATCTTAGTTTATATTAAGAACATTCGACGAGTTTCTTTCTGATGGGAAATAACCGCCGCATAAAGTGCCGAGCAGCCTTAACGGCACGATAAAATGGCCAGGTAACGTAATTCGTAGTGGCGGTGGCTTAGGCGGCTAACGCACTGTTCGAAACGGGGCGTTGCCATGGCAACCACGGTTAGCAAAACAATCGCTAGTTCGAGCCCCGGCCGTGCTGGTTGAATTTGTTGGACGTGGTTGTCATTGCCCTGCTGCTGCTAGAGACCTCTGCTGAAGAAAGCCTATATAAATCCAGTACGAGAACGCAATAACGATAGAAGCATTTAGACGATATCGTGCCACAGGCAAATTAGCCCATTACGAGCGTCTAAAATGTAGTTGTCAGAGCGTTAAAAAAAATCTCGAGAAGACGGTACTGTGGCCACAATGAATTTTAACGAGTTTGTGAGCTCCATACTACTGTGATTTCAACAATGACGGCCATGCAATTTACCAGTTAATCTCTAACAAACATATTTATGCCTATACGGGTACAAGGTAATATAGTGCTAACAGAGAAGGGACATCAGCAACCGCCAGATACAAGCCGTACACAAAATACAGAACGATGTTTTGATCATGTTTTACCACTAAATAAAAAAGTGTACTTGTCTAACAAATATAAGAGAATACCCTGTTTTATATATATATATATATATATATATATATATATACATGTATATATATATATATATATATATATATATATATATATATATATATATATATATATATATATATATATATATATATATATATATATATATATATATTTAATACGTTTAAGCATTTAGACTCGCACGAAGTCCGCGTACACGTACCGAGAAGAATATTTACGGAGCCAGTAGCTCATAGCATAATGTGACATTCAACTTTGCTGCCAAAATCTACTTAAAAATACCCGCCTATCCAACACGATTTCAACCGACATCTCAACAACTTCTAAATAGCGTGCCATTGTTCGAACTAAATCACGAATCAAACAATCACGCCAGTAGACCGGCCAACTAATGCGGCGCTTTTGCAGCAACAGCAGCACAATTGGGATTTTTATGTCCACGTATATTCATCGAGTCTATACGTGTGTGCAAATTTATAGGTATAATCATGCGCCCAGATATGTGTCGCAGGTGCGATGTCGAAAAGACAAAGGCCTACATTGTGCACTTCTGTAACCGCCAACTACGCTCTCTGTTAGCGGCCCGATGAAGTCGAGGTTGTTGCTTCGAGGCCGGCGCGGCCTGTTTAACGCTACCATACAGTCGCATCTAAAGCTAGAATTAGCGAGCAGTTTGATAACTTACGAGTGATTACTTGTGTTAAAGAAAGGCACCACGACGATGCCGACGGCACTGACACACTGACTTGCGTGCTATTGCTTATTTGTGTGTCCAGTAGCGATCATTGAGAGCCCTGAACGAGGTCTGGGACAAGCACGCTGCTGGGTGATTGATCTCTGCCTGCAATGAGAACCCCCAGAGAGAGGCGAGACACGAACTGAATTGTACGGTGGGCCTTACACAGTTGACGAACTAGCAATAGTTTTGAGGGAGGCAAATATGCGTATGCCCTAGCAAAAGCGTAGTTGTTGTGATTGCAATGTAGAGTACATTTGCTAGCTTGATAGGTGTTTCGTTAGCGGCATGACCGTCTGATGGTTGTTAAGTTAACAAGAGCAGTAAAGTAGGTTAAGTAAGTTAAAGCAGCAGTAACGATAATAGCACCGCGAGTTTTGCAGTCTGCTTCATGTGCTGAGCTCTGTTATAGTGAGCATCTTTGGACGTATAATAGAATATGAAACATATACATTCACGTGTGATTTTCAGGTTCTCTCTAATTAGCTATCGCTCGGTGGTATAGATTGGACTGGTTTGGAATCAAAAACAAAAAAAGAGCAGCAAGTTGAACGATTATACAATACGGCTCTCTATCATGTCTACTGAAATGTTATCAAGCGGTGAACTTTGACGTGAACAGAAGTAGTAGTAGTAGTAGTGGTAGATTTAGCCTTTTTACCGCTTTGTTTTTATTGAACCGTGCGTTTACATATTCTCTTCTCTTGTCAGCTGAAATCTGAATGCATCATTGCAAATACTTGTGTAAGAAATATGTCTTGATAATTTGTTTTATTAACACCTAAACTGGGTAAATGTGTTTATGTCACATCAACATTTTCGAGGCACCAACAATCTATCGCTTTGCTTGTTTTGCTATTTTGTGTACAATTAGTTGTGTACATTTAATTGCTGCAACAACCGTATTGGCTAGACAGAGTGGTGTGAATTGCACTTTAATTTTAGTATCTGCCAAACACAGCAGGTTTAGATTTCTTTATGATAACCAGTGAGCGAACAAGATTAATGACAAGGTGTTGCTCTCATTTATGGAAGATTTGTCAGGGATGCTACGTCAACTAAAAGGTACTTGCTGTGGTATTGTTGTAGATGTTGCCGTAGTTTTTATTGGTAATGCACTACTGGCATTGTTAATGTTAATGTGGTCTCGACGCAATTTTTATTGCTACTGCTCTACCATTGATCGTGCTTATACTGTTGTTGTTGTTTGTTTGTTGTTTGTTGTTGTTGTTTGTGGTCGTCGTCGTTGTTGTTGTTGTTGTCATTGTCGTCGTCGTCGTTGTTGTCGTTGTTGTTGTTGTTATTTTTGTTGTAGCTGTTGTTTTTGTTGTTGCTGTTGTTTTTGTTGTTGTTGTTGTTGTTGTTGTGTGTTT
The DNA here is from genome assembly GCA_003439945.1 of Dermanyssus gallinae. Taxonomy (NCBI): domain Eukaryota; kingdom Metazoa; phylum Arthropoda; class Arachnida; order Mesostigmata; family Dermanyssidae; genus Dermanyssus; species Dermanyssus gallinae. Next base: position 294,597 of record QVRM01006467.1, read on the forward strand.
TTCGTGATTGTCGTTGTTGATTTTGCTCTTGTTCGTGTTTACTAATCTACTGCATCTACAATCTATCCCTTTGTTACAGTTGTTGCAGCCGTGTTTGTTGTTGCTGCTGCTGTTGTCATTATTTTTGATGTTGTCGTCGTCGTGGCTAATGTTCGTTTCATGATAGTGATTTTTTGCTGAAATTGCCGCTGTTCTTAATCGTAGATTCTTCCTTGTTGTTGTTGTTGTTGTTGTTGTTGTTGTTGCTGTTGTTGTTTTGGTCGTGGTTGTTGCTGTTAGCGTAGTGCAGCAAAACTATTATGGCGGCATGCTACACACACACACACACGAAGTCGACACGTAGTAACGATGCTCGAGCGACAAGAGGCAGCATCAACAATAACACCGACAGCAACAACAACAACAACAACAACAACAATAACAACAACGGCAGCAGCAGCAGTAGAAGCCGCAGTCACAATAACCGCTGAACGACGTCAACCGCAAACCGAGTAGATCGCGCTGAAAGAACAATCGTTGTTTAAATGATGGACAAACGCCGTCCGTGCAGTGCCAGCGTCAGCGTCATCATCTTTGCCGACTTTATCATGATCATGGTTGTTGTTGTCGTCGCCGCCGCTGGCAGCGCCGCCAAGCTCGCCGACGTGACTGACCTCTGCCGGCAGGCACAGCAACCAGAACGACGACGACGATCATGGTACTACGGAACGCGACATGGAACAACAACAGCAACAACAACGACGTCGTCGTCACTGATGATAACCTCTGAGGCCGTTTGTTGCTGCTGCTGCTGCGGCCGCTCCGCTACCGTCGTCCCCAGTGGGCGGACAAGCGGTAGACATTACCGGGACTGCACATGACCACCATCGTGTGGTCATACTACTTCATTGCAGCCGGCAGCCACAGCGGCGGATGCGGTGGTGGTGGTGGGCAAACCGACGCTGAACATCGAAAGCATGACGGAACAATGCCGATGCTTCTGCACCCCCCTCTCTCTCTCTCTCTAATTCTCCCTCTCACCCCTCTCTCTCTCTCTATACTTCTTCTCCTCTTTCTCTTTCTCTCTATTCTTCTCAATCTCTCTAGCTATTTCTAGCTCTCTCTTTCTCTCTCTCGATATCTGTGGTTCTACATGTTATGCTTTTCGTTTTGAGCCGACGACGGCTGAGCCAGACGTTCGATCGTTCGTTCAGCGTCGGCTTCCCGTTGGCTCCTATTGTGGCAGGGAAAGCGCAGCACAGTCGCGGTGGCCGCCGGTTGGCCAGTCGTTTTCGGTGCGATGTCGTGGCATCATGCATGACCCACCAGGATCGACCATGGACCGGCCGGCTCACCGGCATCACCAACCATCCACCAACCAAGCAGAAGCAACAGGAACAGCATCAGCAGCATTAGCAACAACAACATCACAAACGTCGTCTATTCCAGTTTGGTTTTCGTCATTCTTCAAAGTCAGTCGCTCGACCGTTAGCTGTTCGTTCGTTTGCTGATGGCTGATAGTCGCTTGGCTCGATGGCTCGCTCGCTCAGGCGGCGGCGTTGTTACCACTCTAACGGTGGTAGATGGTCATCGTCGTCGTCAGTAGTCAATGTTGGCCGTGGCCGGTGGGGTCACCTCTACCACCGGGCGGCCGCCGACGGGAGGCGGGCGGCGGTTGTGCGTGGCCAGCCGCGGTCGTCGCCAATGGCGCCCGCGCTCCATTTTTTCGAATTCAGACAAACATACGACGACGACAACAACACCTCTGCGGACAGGCAGACATACAGACAGATCACAGCATTAGAGACAGGATCATATGGACGGCAGACAAACCGGTGGTCGGACAGTCGCACGCGACTCGAGCGCGCGTCAACATGCAAACTAATCAATGTAGATGTGGATGGTGTTGGCTGGCTGCACCATCGGAACGATGCTATATAGAGACGATGCAAAGAGCAGCAGAACGAGACAGAGAGAGGGAAGGGTGGATGGGAGAAAGCTAGAAGTAGGGCGAGAAGGAGCGCGCGAGATGAGTGAACAAAGTTAAGAGGTGTAGAAGAAAGATGCATATAGAAAGAAAAAGTAAGAAAGAAAATTTTAGGCAACCAACGGAAGAACGCAAACGCGTCTAGAGGAAGAGGTGTGTATATACATGTAGATATATATGTGTATATGCATGAAGATATATATGTGTATATGCATGAAGATATATATGTGTATATGCATGTAGATATATATGTGTATATGCATCTAGATATAGGTAGATGTTTTCCGTGCCACAGGCCTTAAGGCCCATTGCGAGCGTCGAGACATGTTTTTGTACTTAATATATGTTAAATAAATATGTATGTTATAAAAAAAAAAATATATATATATATATGTGTATACGAGGTGTGTTCAAAAAGTATCGCGACTTTTGTGTTTTTTCAAAAAATATTCATTTATTCATGAATATCTATTCTGTCCCCTTCAAAGTAATCCCCATGAGATATTATACACTTGTGCCAACGGTTTTTCCAATCTTCGAAGCACTTCAAAAAACCTTTTTTTTTTCTTGTTCAGCTCCTCCTTCGATGCCGTCTTTATCTCGTCAAGCGTAGCGTAACGTCGTCCTTTCATGGGCCTCTTCAGTTTAGGGAACAAGAAAAAGTCACAGGGGGGCAGATCTGGGGAATACGGTGGCTGCGGCATCATTAGTGTGTTGTTTTTGGCCAAAAACTCGCGCACAAGCAACGATGTGTGAGCAGGGGCGTTATCGTGGTGCAAAAGCCAATTTTTGTTCTTCCACAAATCCGGGCGTTTCTGGCGGATTGCTTCGGGCAAATTGCGCATAACTTGCAGGTAATATTCCTTATTGACCGTTCTACCGTGTGGCAAGAACTCATGATGCACCACGCCCCTGCAATCGAAGAAAACTGTCAGCAAAACTTTCACATTCGACCGAACTTGGCGCGCTTTTTTCGGTCTTGGTTCGTGCGGCAGCTTCCATTGAGATGATTGAGCTTTGGTTTCCACGTCATAACCATAAACCCACGATTCGTCACCAGTTATGACCCTCTGGAGCAAATTTGGGTCGTCGCGGACAGAGTCCAACATCTCATTAGCAATGTTCATGCGATGCTGTTTTTGGTCGCAATTGAGCAATTTTGGTACGAATTGCGCGGCGACCCGTCTCATGCCCAAATCATTGATAAAAATCGAATGGCACGAGCCAATCGATATGTTTAGGTCCTCAGCAACTTCTCTAACGGTGATTCGACGATTGGCCAATACCATTTTCTCCACTTCATTAATTTTTTCGTCTGTTGTTGAAGTGCTCGGGGGTCCGGCACGCTCTTCGTCGTTCACATCTTCTCGGCCTTCTGAGAACATTTTGTACCACCGATAAACGTTGCTTCGGTCCAAGGTAGCTTCTCCGTATGCCACAGTCAACATTCGGAATGCATCCGCGCACTTAATTTCGTTTTTCACACAAAATTTGATACAGGTTCTTTGATCCATTTTTTTGAATAGGTAAAAATCGAAGACGATCCAAAACACGTGCAAGCAAAGCAGCTGTCAACAATTAAGTGAACATTCAAAATGGCCGAGCTTCTCGGCATAAGTGAGAGACATGAGTACCAACATAACGCCACAAAAAATCGAAATTCGAATATACGTAACCCGCGAAAATTCAAAAGTCGCACACCTCGTATGCATGGAGATATATATGTGTATATGCATGTAGATATATATGTGTGTATATGCATGTAGATATATATGTGTGTATATGCATGTAGATATATATGTGTATATGCATGTAGATATATATGTGTATATGCATGTAGATATATATGTGTATATGCATGTAGATATATATATATATATATATATATATATGTGTATATGCATGTAGATATATAGATATATATGTGTATATGCATGTAAATATATATATATATATATCTACAAATACATCTATAAACGCTGGTGCCAGTGGCTGGCAAATACGTGCCACTCCGTGCCCGTGGCGGGCTCGCCACTGCTGTGCCCGTCCTAAAATACACCCACATATACTCAAACACAGAAGTACATGAATAATGGACACTTCCATACGTTTTACTCGTACATGCAGGTCAACACAATGTGCAGATGTGCAGAGGCCGCACGCGCGCCCGCGGATGCATGCACGCGTGTACGGCTATTATCAAAGCGGGAGAAGACAGAAGATCAAACATTTCTGGAGGCTAAAAGGCAGATACTGTGCGGGCGTCTAACAGACGCAAGAGAAACGGCGTGCAGGCGTCCAGGTGCGGCGTGAATTTAACGAAAGCGACAGCTGATGGCGGAGTTGCGGGCGGGGGGACGTGGGGTAGACAACCTGACAAAGTAAGTTAATAGAAGAAATAGAGAGAGGAAGAAAGCGAGGGCGGAAAATAGGAAGAGAGGGGAAGGAAGAAAGGAAGAGAGGGGGAGGAAGAGAGGAATAGAGAAGGAGAGGGGAAAAAACGGGAAAAAGGAAGATCGAAGCATAGGCCACAAGCACGAAAAGCGTCGTGCACACACACACAATAGAAAGGACACACCTTTCATACATGTACGCACGTTAACTACGTAGGAAATAGGCAGGTAATGAGTCTACGGTGCCTAAGTAGAATAGGCGAAACTTCTAAAATAACGAGGAACCTGAACTGCGCTGGGGCGGGGGTGATCGTGGAAGAGAGATAGCAGGGTAAAACAGGCGAGTACCGGCTGCGCTAGTTTGTGAAGCAGAGCAGATAAGGAGAATGGGGAGGAGGGGAAGGTGAAGAAGATTGAACGAGAAGAAAGCCCACGCCTGCCGTTCTTCTACCGCCTCCTCAAACAGTCCAACAAACGCCGAGGGTTACGACGAATGGACGACGAAATGCTTCTTCCCATCCCATTGTTGTTTTGTTGTGTCGTCGCCCGGCTGGTCATTTTCTCCACCACAACGAATGACGCGACGCCCAGTATATATATATATATATGATGATATTTTCAGTCAGAACAACAACTTCAATTGCACGCGGTGAATGATGATGGAGAGGAATACGCAAAAGAAGACGAAGACGAAGAAGAAGAAGAAGAAAAAGAAAAATATGTTACTAATGGTGGTCATGATGATGGTGGTAGTGTGGTGTGGTGCCGTTGATATTGACGGTGATGATGATGATGATGGTGATGATAATGATGATGATACACTGAAGTCACTGATATCATCATCGATTGTCTCGTCGTGTGTTGCCTTCACGAACACTGTGGCACATAGGAGCACTACCATGCCTGCACAACAGCCAACATCCCTGCCATTTTGCTGTTGTTGTCGCTGCTGCTGCTATGCTGTGGTGGCCTCCATTCTCGCAATGGGAGTGAAGAAGTCGGTCTGGCGGCGGCTTCAGTTCAGCTTCGTACAGATGCCACTGCCGTTGCCGTTGACATCGGTCGTTCCCATCCATGTGGCCTCATGCTGGCTTTGTGTCTGCGCTCGCGCGCAAATGTCTACCCCGGGCCTCTACCTACCTACATGCCTATTCATGTGCGTCTGTGTGAGTATCTGTATGAGTATGTATCTATGCATGTATGTATGTATGAACGTATGTACGCCTATGCAATGTTCTCGGATGGCTTTCTTTCCGCTTTGCCGCTTCATCGTCGTCATCATGTCTGCTTTGTTCGTCTTCAACGTGGACGTTGCATTGCATTGCATCGTCAGTTTTCGTTGCATTGCGTCGCGTCGCATCGCGTCATGTCGCATCGCTCGGGTCGTCGTCGTCGCATCGTCGTTCTTCTCCTGCGATGGATGCGTCGAGTAATAGTAATAATAATAATAACAATAATAATAGTAATAATAATAATAATGATGATAGCAGTCATGCTTTGTTGTGGTTTTAGAGTCATGACGGACACGACGAAAAAGAACCAACCTATAAAGGAAACACTGGGAAATGTAGGAAAATGGGTTCTCCTCATATCAGCGCGACTTTTCACTGTCCGGCCGGGCAGCCGGCCGCACGACGTTGAATACTCGTGCCAGTCGTCGTTGTCATCGTCATAGCAGTAATAGTAGTAGTATTGAACGGAAATGCAGTAAACCTCTCTGGTAGCTTCAACATCGACTACGTGTTATTGCCGCTGTCGCTGTAGTCATCATCGTTGACGTTTTGTTGCTATTATTGTTGCAACAACAACCACAACAACAACAACAATAACAACAACAACAACGACAGTTGCTGATGTCGTTGGATACTGTGGCTCTAATAGTGATAGTACTGACACAGCAGTTGCTGCTAACAAAAAAATATGATTGCTTTAATTCGATTTGTACTAGAACTGCAGCGGCTGGCGCGGCCAACCCACTGCTTCTGCTTCTACTATTACTACTACCACTACTACGGCTATTCTAGCTACTGCTGTTGTTGTTGTTATTATTATGACCATGATTACCTGATATATGTCACCGACAGCGACCCGGCAAGCGGAGACGAACAACAATGATGTTTAAAAGGTTAGTTTTTTCCGTCGGCATAAAGGCGACCTTTGTTGATTGCTGCTCACATTGTCTGTATGCGTTGCTGAAGCATTGTTGACTGCTTGTGCGAACGCTTTAAGGCTTGAACATTGTCTAGAATATATATATATATATATATATATATATATGTAAACTAACGTAATATATAGTTGTAGCAATGAGGTTTAACTCGTCCTGTTCTGTTTTTGTTTTGTTTTTAAACAAGCCTATTAACAAAGCGCATTCATATGGATGAAAGGTGGTTAGGCTGTACTTGTCAGGCTATATCTGCGACAAAATTGTGAGTCCCAATAAGAGCACTGCCACTTCGACATGCTATCCAGTATAGAGAAGCCAAAAAGAAAGGCAACGCAAATGATAGAGTGAAGATAGTGTGTTACACACTGAAAGGTGAATGGGGTCCGCAAACAGCGCTTTAGACATGATCCGCCTTGTTGTGGGCGAATAAGCAGACACGGCGGGTCCACACAGAGTACTCGTCTCACTGCAGAGCAAAACACCACCGTAGACATAAGCCATCGTGTGTGGTCAAAGAAATCTCAAGCAAATACAAAATTGATTTGTTGAGTTAGAGTCAGGTCGACTACACCTACGAAAAAAAAGAATCTATCTAACACCTCGCCAGGCTACGTTGTCCTGAACAGAGGAGCCCTCTGCCCTCAGGCCAATCAGTAGGAACCCACCGGATTCAGCAAATCGTTCGTGTTCCAGCCAAAGTTGGGTAGGCTCCTTTTGACTGGCCCGCGAACAGAGCACAGCTTGTCGCGGCCATCGGCGACGGGTTGTCGAACTGTCAGTTCATTTCAAAACCCACAACTTGTCGAGTCTGTTTGAACAGAAGAAACGTGGCCTCGAGCAAAAGCTTCGAGTTTTACACAAGTCTCAAGTGCTACACTCTGATAGCTGGACTAGCAATATACCTATTCTGAGCCTAGGGCAACATAGATCGACCGGTCGGCGATAGGAAAGAAAGACCTTTCCTCCTACAAGGCAAAAACTCGAAAATCTGTTTTGTTCGGATACCACTGTCTAGTTTGAACGCGATCTATTGCCGACATTTAACCGGAAAGGGTGTGTTACCCAACAGCAGTCCTGGGAGTGAAGCACCTCTTTGCCCTGGCGAACTCGTAAAGCAAGTAGCTCCGACTTTCAACAGGCGGTGTGTCAAAAAACCACCTTAGCACGCTGTGATGGCTTTTGTGAGAAGACAACGAACTAGTTCAGTGTTTAAAAGTATTGTTATTTTCTTCTCTTAGTTATTGATATTTTTCGTTGTTGTCTATTCCACGGCGAATTTACTACATATTGCGATGCTTTTTCCAACAATCATCTGTTGTTGACGCGACCCACATCAAACTACTACCGGTTTATTTAACTAAAGTCTTTATTGCATTGCATTAGCCACGCAGGCCTCGAGTAAGGCATATCTGCCTTAACCGCAGTCGACTAGACTAGCAAAACCCTCGTTCGGCCCGAATACGGCCTATATGATATAAAGATAGACGCCAGGGACGTCTTCCGTGTGCGCTCTAATAAATACCATTAAAGGAGCGAGAACAACACTTATACAAATGGTGTAGCACCGTAGATTTCGAGCAAAGCAATGCTTAAGAGCGAACCTCGGGCGACAACGGTCTAAGAGCCACAGCGACCCTAATCATCGTCTAGGTTGATGCCAGTAACCAAAAATAAACACCGTTGCAGAGAGTCATTCGGTGACAGCAATACTGCAGGCGCTGCTCATAAGGTTAGCCTGTTACATTAAAGCAAACACACAGGTCGATGCCAGCATCGCTTCCTTCCGCCTGATGTTAAGCGCCTGCACCATCGCCAAGAACAAATTAATATTGCTGCCTGAATAGCTGTCTCGTTTATCGCAGAGGATAGTCTCCAAAATCAACATCTTCTAAATACATACATTTGCTAGTGTAGATTACTAGCCTAAGTATAAACTTATATATATATATATATATATATATATATATATATATTATAAGGCGAAGCTCGAAATTAGAATACTTTTTGAACGTTTTGCATTTAAAGGTCTTTCGGGACTTCTATTTGTAACACTTTTTTTTACCTTTTGGCGCCTATCCTGCGAACATTGGTCTTCACGTATTTTACGAATGGGCACGTTAAAGGGTTGTATTTATGCGCCCCCGTGAAATTGCACGCTAAGGGTCGTATGGGGCGTAATTCAACAGACTCGCTAACCGGCTTGTAAAGAGATTGCCTGTTCATGCATTTGTTATACAATTCTACGGGTTTGTTTGAAAGATGCCAGTTGATTGATCTGACACTTATATATTTATTCCAAGGCACCGGTGTGTGACGTAGTAGAGAATGTACTAGCAACATATATATATATATATATATATAATTATATACATATATATATATATATATATATTATAATAACAGCACCTCTATTCATGCCCATCTATGTCTTTCACCTGTAAATACGTGTGCAGATACATGCAAAATTATAGGTATGAAACTGATACGTTTCAGCCTTGAACTGAAATGTCTGCTCATTCCACTGACGTATTTCAGTTCAGAGCGCTGCATTTTAAGCGTAGCATAGGCTACAAGCCGGCAGGCGGCAGGCGCTAAGCACGCCGAAAAAGTGGTGTAACATTCATATGAGAGAGGGAAAAGGCTAGAGAGAATGGCAACTTTAGGAAGTGGACAATTTCCCCGTCAGTCAACCGACGGTATCCACATGCAGAAGGCAAAAGCGAAGCGATCGTCACCCGTCTAAATATCGTCTGACGACAGACGACGAAAAGAAGACTTTTCAATTGAAGGCTACTAATCTTGAGGTTTCGACGAAGTCACTTGTGCGGTGGCGGCGTCGTCCGTCCGTCCGTGTGCAGTCATGCGTCGTTTGTCGCTGCAAGCCGAAATCGTAACAGCACAGCTCTGATCTATCGACAGCCTTTGGGCAACTTAACAGCACACCTTCGTGTGTCGCGTCGTTTAATAATGTTGCATTATTTCTGCAGTGAAACTCGGCTCGGCTCCGGCTCGGTGCTTTTGGCTGTGTGCGCCGGTCGTCCTGCACCCTTTCTAATATATATCTATATATCTTTCTATATATCTCTGGCGCAACAGTGGACATGTCTTAAGACAGTTTTCTTATCGCATATACACAAGCGACAACGACCATGACGAGGACGACAAAAATGTGTGTTTTATGTGTCAGTATTGTATGCCTTTGCGTCTTGCTGCAGTGCTTTTGCTTGGGGCCCGCTTCGCTTACATCTTCACTGGTCACTGGCGCATGTTTTGGTCAACTTAATTTTCGGGAAGCACTTCATGTTGCCGCCGCATATGCCGCTCAGTCGGCTTTCGTCACTTCTACTTCACTCTTGTTGCACACGGGTATCACAAGACATACACGTGAACAGTTTTACAGAATAAAACTAAACGTGTAGGTTGTTTCATTGATTTCGACGTAATTTCTACAATTTTTAACCCATTTATTGAGGTTGAGGATCTGTGCCCCGAGGCACACTAACTGCATTGTTCGATGTTTATGGTTCCATCGATTCGACTCGACGGCTTCAGGAGCCGATTCGCGTAAATAGAAACGTCTTCCTATAGATTTTTTTCGGAGATAAGATAAAAAGTGCTGGTCAATGTACCACGTTATTTCAGTTCAATCTTTGTCACAATTTGACTCGTGTGGAAGAAGACCATTATTTTGCCAGCGCCCCTTGCCGCTTGACTTTTGTGGGTGAAAGCACTCCAATGCCTACAACACTACAAGTTTTGAGACTTGAGTAGAAGGTGATAAAAATGTATCCAGTTCTTGCTATCTGTGACGAGTCTCGAGAACAAGAAAAGTCTTCGTCGAATGGTGCCAGACATTCATGGCATCCAAGCCCAAAGTATCTCTACCGATGCATATACTACGTTTAAGTTGAAATTCAACCCATATTCACTCAATTTAAAGTGGTCGATTTAAGCTCTTTGAAACACACCCGTGCAAGTTATGTTTGTTGGAGCTGTACAAAAAAAATATCAATCAAGCTTAGTTCAGCATACGGAATGATGGAACCAATTAACTGAGTAGCGGGCTATCGGGTGCCATGTTGATTGCACGGACCACTCTAATCACCATTTGTCGTGGCGGCTGAAGAAGACGAACTTAGCTGGCATATCGATAAGCGCTTGCTATACATTTTCTCTAAACAATGTTGGCGCGGGTGTCACAGGTAACAGGGAACGTTCGACATGAGTATCGATTAGTGAATGAGTGGCGCGCAAAGTATGCCAATCCGTTTTGTGTGTTTTCCTTTAGGCTTAATACTTTCTACAAAAAAAAAACTTTATACGCAGGTCTCATCTTATCCAATGACTCCAGTTGGTGTACCGACAGATGAGCCCATAAAACATTATTAGCATAACATGCAACAGACGTAATCGTAATATCAAACAGTTGTAAAACCGTCTCTAGAGAGAAAAGCTGCAGGTTCTAAATCGCGGTTGCAGCAATCAACGCACCACAAATTCTTTCCGCAAGGCCAAAGCAGTCTCGGCCTGAGGTGATGATTTCTAGATAGTGGAAAACGCAGTCAATTCATTATCCGACACTGCATGACAACCGGTATAGTCGTATCTTACTATACAAGACAATGATGTCGGCATAAAGCAAATTTTACAGTTAAGTGTTTATCCATTAAGACGCCCGATAGATCTTCTATGAACACTAAACATAGTAGAAGACTGGCGCGCTATCGCTGTTCGAACGGGACATGTTAACATAATCCGGGCGATGTCGAACGCGGCTCTGTAATCAATAAATACCTTGTGTGTGGGCTTTCCGTTAAACTCGAACATCATGTGTACTTCTTGAAACAACTTACGACATGCAGTTGTGGTCGATCTGCCACCTCAACTGCTTTCTTGTTGTTGCGGGATGGCCCTAGTTGCCTCTAAGAGAAATGTCATTATGTGAGTTACTATGGCAGATACGACTTTATAAATAGCTTTTGTGTGATCTGTCCCGCCATATTGACGGACTCTAAACATCGCCATTTCTCTTGGGAATCATCTTCAGTATGCACCTCCTGTTCCAGCCCCTTAGTTGATTAGACTCCTTATTATAGGCATCAACAGACTCGCGAAAGACTCTTATTTCTAAGAAAGTCGGGGCCAAAAGCTTTGTTTTGTCTTTCAATTGCGCAATAGTATAGGCTTCGGTTTCGATTTGGATTGGTAAGTTCACAACCCGCCGTAATCCTGTGCGGTAGATGCAAGTTTTCTTGTGGTAGAGCCCTGTAGCATCGACAGAGACCGCTGTGTGCATCCATTAAAATGGGTGATATAGGTGCGTTCGCCTGCGCCTCGTGACCGGCGAGGACACATAGGTGCGCGGGTTCGAGCCCCACCGTTGCACATTTGTATTTATGGGGATCCTTCTACGAAACAATGCAAACAGCAGTCCCTTGGACGTTGAATCTTGGCTGAGGGTCAGCCCGAAAAAAGGATCATGCGACTGAGGTCACTCACAGGTTCCCTCACCAATCTGACGTGCTTGTCCCAGTACCGTCGCAACCCCGTGATTACAAGCCACGTCATCCGTAAATGTTAGAAGTGCAATACTTTATCTTCCGCGCCTGCCAAGCTCAGCGTTCTTTTTATCCCTGTAGTTGCCATTTCTTTGCTTCTTTGTTGACCCTCTGCCCTTCTTCCCACATTACACTTTACTTTTAGATCCCAAGGTGGGGAACCAGCCAGCACCAATGTTGCATTCGTGCTAACCGTGCAATAGGCCTGTATGATCCTAAGCCCCGCTGCTTTCCGTGTGTTTCTTAAGGGCTTTCTTGCCGTCTCCGTTTTTAAAGAATTCAGCAATCAGACTGACGCTACGAAAAGTGCGATTAATTTGGTAACCGATATTTATAATCGTCGCAAGACTCCCTCGGCCCGTGCATGTTTGGTAAAATCTGAACTATCCCGTCAGCGTTAGCCACCTTGGCCGTGCACTTTCTGATATGACTAGTGCCCTTAAGTCCATTGTATAGTAGGACGCCTGGCGTCTGTTACTTGATTGATTTCCTGATGAAACATCAGTTTCATGTTACCCACCTTTTCCCTCCCTGTCATGAGAATGACCTCATTTCTTGTCAAAGGCAGATAGTGACCCAGCTCGATCTGTCTGTATCTTACGAGGAAAGGAAGGGCCGTTTTTCTCACCAGAGTGTCTAGAAAACCCTTTTGCTAGGTTATTCAAGAGGCATTTGGGCTTGTGCCTGTTACCTCTGGGCATCAGGATAACCTCCACCCTCTTCTACTCTCTTAGCATTTTCATGCTTGCCACCGCCTTACTGCATATCTTTGCCACCACATCCGGGTGACCTCTGACCTTTGATTAATCAATACCTCTGAAAAAATGGTCCTAAAAACTCTAAGCTTTGATTTATTATATATATTGTTTATTTAGCAATAACATTGCATTTCAAGATGGTACATAATTACAATACAATTCATTCATTATATACAATTTTAACAATTCAGCGACCGTCCCACCGGGCGAAAAAGTGCAATGACCGCCGATGTGTCTGGCAGCTCGCTGCGTGATATTTAGCGCATTTCTGCAAGCAGAACCGGCAAAGACATTGATCGCTAGCTTGGTGAAATCCTTGGGTCGAGCATACCAAGTGATGATAGCCATGCACAATGTATCTTGTGTACACGTGCCGGCTAGTGTATGCCATTCCATCCCAAAGCTCCCTGGCGAGGTACACATCCAACTGCGCTACCTCTGCCGAGGCCTCGCTCACTTTTCCCTGCCACTCCAGCAAAAATTGCTGAAGTGGCCCTGTAAAAGGTGACCTAAGCCTGACTCTGATTGTTTCCACTGCCAGCCCGCAACCCGCTAGCAGGTACACGAAGCGGCTTCTGGCCGTCGGTGGTAAGCAAAGGACCCGCTTTATATATATTGTGAAGCATCTTTCTCGCTGAGGCAAAATTTGCCGCTGAAAGATGGCCCCACACCCTGCCAAGGCTGTAGCTCAACATGGGCACAATCTAAGGCTCAAAAAAACGCACGGCCGCACTCAGTCGTCGAGGGTCTCTCACCTCTGTGTGAATAGAGGCAATTGCCGCCCGACACCTGTCGCCGATGTGCTGGGTAAAGGTCGTTCCCGTATAGTGTAGTCTCAGACCCAAATACGGGAAAGAGTTGACAAACTCCAGCGGGTGGCCACAACAGGGTATTACGTCTGCTGCAGCCAATCGACCTTTGATTTATTAATACCTTTAAAAAAATGTCCTGAACTTTTATGGTTTAAGCCCTTCCGCTGCCATCGTTACCTTTGCGCGTATTATAGGCGCGAATTCCTTCTTCTGCAAGTGTTCCTAGTCTCACGTATGTCGCCATATCCACCTAGGCATGCTGTGAAAAGAGTTTGCCAAGAATGTCTCCAACATCCGTTGTCTAACAATGTCACTTCTGAGGTCTACCCTTTCCTTCTGACCACTATATAACAATTTTCTTATCCTATCGTAATCTTTCTCACCATTTCGTAACAAGTTTTGCCATTATGCAAGGCTTTATCTGAAGTCCATCTTTTACTTCCTTTAGCATGTGTCATCTGCAGAGCCTCTGCTATTTTTCTTTTCAAAATGGCGTTTTTAAGCGCTTTTTGGGCTCTGGTACGATCCGCCCGCTTCTGCGCTATGATGCTGTTCCATTATTATATGAAGAGCTTGGTAGCCTTGAAGAAGTGTGTAATTTTTCAGGTGTATTCTTCCGGAGTATGAGGGGTGCTTGTAAAAATTTCCATCCCAAGTTTGGCCTTAAAGACCTTCTGCTTCTTAATCCTGTAGCGCGTTTTGCTTTTCGTAGGCAGCGTTTCCTGCTGCATTTCCATTATAAACTTGAGACAGTAGTGATTATTCAGGTTTTATTTTTCTGCGAGCATTGTCCGTCATATTATTTCATTGGCCAATTTGTCGTTGAATACTGTTAGATCCACCACTGACTAATGTCCTGCTCTGTGAAATGCTTTTTGCCATCGTTTTGTACATCCAGGTCTTGACTAGATGCTCATGCAGTCAAGGTCTTCTTTCTTTTGTTCGCCCGCTGCGACCACATATTTTCCATTCCGCGTTGAAGTCTAGCGTCACCACCACGCCCTTTGCGTTTTGGCCTTACTTACTTTTTCTATTTCACTGAGTACGTCCTGAAGTGCCTCAAGGTTGCTGTTAGGGCTGTTATAGATACAGTACAGCTTCTATCCTTCTAGTGCTGCCACCTATACAAACCTTACTGAATTCCGTCCCTGTTTATGTGCAGGAAGCCGGAATTGATAATTACTGCACTCGTTGTTGAATCACGGTTCTCTTTGTTGCTATCGTTTAATTTGGTCCGGTTTACTAGCTTGGCTCCTCTCCTTGCGGATATTTCGTCCACCATGCCAAATGCATGTCTGTTCCTGTTGCAGTTTACTTGTATTGCTTTGGTCCTCATAATTTTTGTTGAGTGGAGGTTGTTCCTCCTGTATTATCTGTTTGTTGGAAGCTGGCGTTTCTGGTGCTTTTTTGATTAACCATCTGATACATGATTTTCTCTTTGAGCTTTCCTCTGTTCTACAGCAGCTTTCTTCTCTCTTCTTTTTCTGCTCTCGATTCCCGGGCCTTGGCTTCCCTCTCTTCTGCCTAGGCTCTCGCGGCCTGTTTTCTTTCCTTAGGTAGTGACGTGTATTGCGGGCAAGGTATTATTTTTGGCTTGTGATCTTTCTCGATAGCCGCGTAGCACGTAGTGTCAGTGTCCCTACATGTCCTTGTTATGTGTCCTTCTCTCCCGCATCTACAGCTACGGCCAATCACTTCTTTATTTGCTTTTCCTTATCCGGCTTGGGCTTGTTCCACCCTTAACGATCTCCGTCGTTTCTCCAGTTTTTCTATAGTAGGCTTTCGTTGCTTTCCTGATTGACTCTCTTCCCAGGTTGGGGAGATGTACAGTCCTACAGTGCTGCTATTTCTTGCCGAATCACTTCCTTGCTTGCTAAACATTTCGTAGTGAGCATGGCCATTGATCCTCTGTCGGCTGCTATGCTATCCAATATGAGACAGGTAATCATGAATGTTTTCTCCGGCCATTCTTCCACCACTAGTCTGGCTGTCTTTTTCAGAGAAGACAAGGTTCTCTCCTCTATGTATTTTGCACTCTGTAGGTCATCGTATTCCTCTTCTTTCTCTTGTTGGCATCATGCGCACACCCGTATATACCTTGTATTCTCAATTTGGACCTGTAATTTATTAACCTGGTATCCACTGCGCTATCTCTTCATATCTGGATTGTTATTTTCTGCCATTCCTCAGTCCCTTTGGATCGGTTGACTTAAATCGTATTTAGTTCTTCTCTTCAGTTCTGCAATCATCTCTGGCGGTCGGCTCGGGCCGCCAGCTTGTCCATGGCATCGGAATGCAGTAGCAGAGCGCTTCTTCCAAGCCTGGTTCTGGCCGGCTAGAGGTCTCCTTAGGTGATAACGTATTTTTTGAGTGTTTTGAGCTGCCCGACAACTTCCAGGAGGCTCTGCGTAGTTTCACACTTTTTGTCAGGTTCCGAGGTTGACTCCAGTTGAGTCCTGCCTTCAGCTTATATTTTCTTAGCCGAATTGCCCATCTTTTATTGTTTTCGCTCTCGTTATATATATATATATATATATATATATATATATATATATATATATATATATATATATATATATATATACTTTTTTTTGCGGAGAATGGTAAATGCATTTACGCATTGGCGCAACGGGCATGGTATTGCTATTTACTCGCGCTGCGTCCGAGTCGGCCCCAACGGCTAGATCTTGCTCCGTCGAGTTCTACACCCGCTAAACACACCTCTTTTTTAAGCTTCACACCCTGTCAGTCCAGGGTTTGTCCAATGACACTTCACACTGACGTAAGCACGCGTAAGGATGCCAATTGGATTAAACGGCCGTGATCACCACCGGGTTCCCCACCCCATCCGACACGCTTTGCCCAGTAATCTGTGAATGCAAAATTGCGATCTTCTCTAAGCAGCGTCGTCTTCCTGTCCGAAGAGTCACTGAGGCTGTGCTGTTGCAAGAGTAGCCGCAAATATAGCTTACTAAACCCTTTGTACCCTTTCGGAGTGCCTGTTCTATTAGTCCCTGCCAATCTATTTCAAGTCAGCTGCAGTGCCTCACAGATGGTAAAAGTGTGAAAGGCATCGTCATCGACACTGTCCCGCAGTAGAACCAGGGCGCTGAAAGTGCCTTCTGTATCCTGCGCAGATACATCTGGAAATCACCGTGTCCTGTCAAAAATGTATATATATATATATTCTTTTAGTCTAGCGTATTTATTCAATTTTCTGGCGTCTGCGTGCTTTGCTACACACCTCGGCTCAACTGATCTGTAATGTACAGAGGCAGATGCGGTTGAGCTCGAAACCGCTGCATCCCAAGTTAAGGACTTCCCATGTGACTACAATGCAATAGTCACCCCATCAGATCTTGCTTTGCCAGCGGACACTAAACACCTTTGTTTAAGTGTAGATGGTATACCGGCTTTCCAAAGGGACCTTATAGTCACACTATTAAGTCAGCATGTCTGGGCGATCTACCGGCGCTCTTTAGGCAACTCAATGGGTGTAGGCCACTGGAATCTACCATTTCTCCACACAGTTTGCGCAGAAACGGCTCGCAGAAAGGAGCGCTAATTTCGTGCTGAAATCATGTGGAAAGAGTTGGGATTCAGCATGGTGCCGAGCTGAGGCGAGAGTAAGGCTTTAAGCCAACCCCCACTGAAGGTATCTTGTTCCGCTGAGAACACGGTGCAGTCTCTTTGGAAAACAAGCCCCTTTATGATCTCTCTGCTCCTTTTGTTGCCTTTGAGCTCATCTAGGTTGCATTGGCTGGGGTGTTCTTCTAAAGGGCCTGGATCCAGCAAGGTTCTGATAGCGTCCTGTGCTTTACTGGGTGTATGTCTTATTACCAATTTTGGTGAGGACCGTTCTTCACAAAGAGTGCATGTGAATTTCCGTCTTGCTTTGCGGAGGCTTCTAAAACTTTTTACTTGTTTAGCTCTACACGCGTGATGCCAGGAAGTATTTTTGAAACCTCCTGAATTGCTTCCTCTCTCTCTCTTGAAGCGAGACCCCAGCAGCAGTCTTATATTTTAAAGCATTTAGTGTCAGTCCCCCATCTTCTTCAAACTGCAGCATTCTTCTTAAATCGATCGCGATGATACTCGCACGGCCGGCAAGCATGGCGTCATATCACACTAGATATCACACGTTGAAAGGGTTGTGTGGTTGCGATACTAGATCTGATAAACCGAGGCTAAATAGAGCAGGACCTAGCGGGTCACCCTGCTGAATGCCTGCTTCCGAACGAAATGTTCAAGTTGTGCCCCACGTTAAAAGTGAGGGAGCTCTGTAACTTTACCAGACCATAGGCAAAATCTCCGGACTTGTCTTCATCACTGCATCTAGTATTCTGTTACTTTTTCACGTATTAAATGCATTACAGAAATTTGGTTTAGCCAGAACCCTTAATTGGCCCTCAGTCTCCAAGAGAGCGCGCGTAGCATGTACTAGTGCGTTTGCGCTGCCTTTTGCAGACACTCCAACCTGATGTGGCCAGATCGCGGTTACATTTGCTTTCTGATTTATCGCCAAGCTATAGACCTTATAGGGTTGTTTGTTTTCTTAAGAGCTGTAAAACTTGCACCATAGAATACTGGTAGACAAAACTTAGGTAAAGTGCCGTTTAACACTCCGCCTATGAGTATGCTCAGATCATTTAGCAGGCATTCTGACGAAGGAACGGTTTAATCTAGCATATCGCGCAGATGACGTGCTCGCAGTCCATTCAGCCAGGCTCCGCTTGCAACAGGAAATGCGCGAATTGCGTCTAAAATTGCCGAGTTTCCGACGCTCTCACAAGATCCAGCTGAAGGTTATTTAAAAGATTCTAAGCACGCCTGACAGACGATTGGTGGTGGCGGGATTTTATTTTATAATTCACGCTTTGTGTAGAAGTTACGTGGAGCAAATGTGTCCGATGACAGCAGAGCTCTAGCGGCAGAGCGTACATCGCCTTCAGCTAGTTTTCTCTCAGCTTTAGACACGCTTTTCAGCTGAGACATCTGCATATATATATGCATATATTCTGAAATCTGCAAATTTTTAACAACAATTTGACTTCGAGGTGTATGCATCGTGCCGGGATCGAACCCACAACTATCAGTGTTAAAATCTCCTCAACCCTGTCTTGTCAAAGAAAAAAAAAATATATATATATAATATATATTGATATAAATATATATTGATTTTGTCCTGCACCTGACAGCAAAAAGTGTCAGCACTAATAAATAGCAAATTGGTTTGGCAAAAGTTCGGCAGTGTGGTGTTCCGTACTTGACGGTGGGGTCGGTGGGTGGCAAAATGGACTCTATTCATTATCCATCATGGAGCTAGGGCTCTGCTCTACCTGGCACGCTTTGGCCAGACTCGTAGCCCGTACCGATCACCGCCACAGCCGGCTCTCAGCGGGGCGAACAAGCAAGCAAGCAAGCAGCCAAAGTATTCCGCTGAGCAGGCTATGCATATATGCACGACGATGGGCGCCGTTGACGACGGCGACGACGACAACGGGCCTTCGAGAAAGGCCGAAACAAGGAAGGGGTCTGGCTAGCCCCGGGCCCCCCTACGATTGCACGGAGAGTTCAAGTTTGTGTGGTTGCCAACTCGCGTCCATCATGCTGCTCGGCCCAAGCTACGTTGGCGGGCGGCCCGACCGATCGGCCGCACGGCCACCCACCCACCCGCCAGGGCCTTCACCTATACTTTTGCCGCTCTCGGACAAGTTCCCTAGCCATGAGCCCGTCCCCTTCATTGCCCTCTGCCAGTGAGGTAGGAAAGCCAAAGTAAGTGAACGGACGAACGAACGAACAAAGTGAGACCTAAAGTGAAGCCTTCAGCTCCCTCCCGAAGGGGAGCAGCCGTCCTGCCTGCTAGCGATATATGCCGAAGGAAGGACCGCCGTGGGTGTGCCGGGCAGAGTCCGATCCAAGCGCCCGATCCCTCGCACGTGGTAGGAAAAGTAGGAAATGGAATGCAAGAAAAGAACGATCATCATTGCTGAGCTATCGTCGTCCCTGTCCTCGCCATCCTGGTCACAATCATCATCGCCATCACCACCACCACCACGATCATCATCACCACCATTGCCTTGTCAGACTTGTCGGGCCTCGTATGACTGCGACTGAGTGAGGGAGGGAGGAAAGCCGCCGTCGTTGTTGTTGTTGTCACTTCTGTTGTTGTTGTTGTTGTTGTTGTTATTGTTGCTCTGCCTTCGGCTGTTGGTGCTTCGTTGTCATCGGCATCAGCGTCGTCACCGTTGTCGTTCGCGATGATCGAGTGCCGCTGGCCTGATCGATGTTCCTTTTGCAAATAACACGCCCTACGAATGGACCCCCTGCACGAATGGGCCGTGCGGGCCCGACGTGCCGTCGAGCGACAGCGACGTCAGGCAGGCAGGCTGGCAACGGCGGTCAAGGCCGACGTACTCCGCCTTTGCTTCGACCAGTCTGCCTCGATCGAACACCCGCCCCCCTCCTGCGGCGAACACACGTTCTCCCCACGGCGTCCTATGGTCCAGGGGTACTCCTATTGGAAAGGGCAGAGATGGATGGATGAACGGGCGGGCGTACGGACGGACAGACAAGCAGACAAACGCTTACTTACTAGCAGCGATAGGTTCTAGTCCATCAATCGGCCTGCTGGCGGCAGCCTGTACTCGCCCTCTCTTTCTCTCTTTTCGTCCCTTCCTCTTGTGTCACCGCACAGGACAAACTCTTTTTCCCTTGTCGTCTTCCTTTCCCGGCCGACTATCGCTCGCATAATCATCATCATCATCATCACCATCATCATCATCATCATCTACCGGCGCTGCCACAACGAGCTTCTTCTTTCTCTTTTTTTTTGCCTTCATCCACTACTTCGATTCGACCGGTGGTGCGGAGCTAACATAATCGAGTCAAAACCCTTATCACCGCTGATCGGTTGTCGTCGTCGTCGTCGTCTTCATCATTATCGCCATTATCATCGTCGTTGCCGTCGTCATCATCATCATCACTATAACAATAACCAGACGCTGAAGCAGCAGTCCTGCAGCAGCAGGACATCCTGTGGTAGCCGATCTCAGCGACAACTTTCTTTCACTGCCGATCGCGTATCTATCGGACAGAATGCGGACTATCTTCGATATGTAAGCGCAGAGTTGTGTCGAAACGGGCTCACTTACTTAAACCTCAGTGCGGCAGAGGTTCAATCATATTAATAAATGACGGTCTTGTTGCTGTGTTCGCGTATGCTCCGCACGAATATTTATGCTAGCCAGACAATGTATCCTCGATCATAATTGCCCTGTTCCGTCACGTTTTTGCTGGGCGACTCTAAGTAACTTAGTGCAACAACGACAACGACAACAACAACAACAACAACAACAATTACAACAACAACTACAACAATAACAACGATGACGACAGCACTGGCGTCAACAAACTCAAAGCGTGTCTGTCCACCGCGGTTAAACGACTTCTCATTCTCTAGCTGCAGAACGCAGCTATGCCTATCCTACCTGATACCCAATGATGGGTGAACTATCCAAGAGGTACCCAATGATGGGTGAACCACCAAACAGGTACCCAATGATGGGTGAATCACCAAATAGATACCCAATGATGGATGAACTAACCCTCCTACCACCAATTATGTTGGTGCGATGATATTCATTCGGCCACACAGTCGAATACGCACAATCGTTTCTGCTCCACCTGTTTGCGGCACTACGGTCGACTTCATCCAAGGATGGGACCGTGATCGGCTAACTCTAGCCTAACCGAAACCAATCTAGGCTTGAGAAAGAATATCGCTTTGGGCGTCTTCGTTGATTAGACTTGAATGCCATTGGCGCTCTCGGCGGCGCCGCTACCACCGCCGATCGCGGCTCTCGTAGGAGGTAGGCGTTCCGAAGGGGGGGTGGTTTCTCAGCGTTCCTTTTATCATCATCATCATGGTCGAACTGCTGCTATTCCTCACCAGCCGGCCACCCGCCTATCTAGACTGCTCTGCAACCACTACTACTGTTGCTATCCGGTGTCGTTTGTACGCGCCGACTTGCTTTCCGCTATCGTCGCCGCAGCCGCAAAGAAGCACAAAGGCAACCCCCGGTGGGAGAGAATCGCGCTTCCTCAGCGCCCTGGTATCACTTGTCGCCTGTACCTAGCTCTATCTCCTGCGCCTCCTGGTTACACAGAGGGGGCGCGCGCGCCTCCTTGATACGGCCTCCTGCCTTGCCTCTTCCCGCCGCTGCCGCAGCCGCCGCCTTCACCACTGCTTCTCTTCGTTGTCATCCTACTCCTATCGCGCGACTTACTGCTCTTCAAGCGAACTAAATATCTGCTGGCAGAGCAATCTGAGATCGGCAAAAGCAAAGCCCGGCCTGACTCGCTGTTCGTGACAGTCGTCGTCGTCGTCGTCACCTGATCCGGCTGGCTGATGGTTGGGTTTTTATTCGATTCTTTGATGAGCATCAGTGCTTCAAATACGAGCACTGCTACACCAGTATTTCCACTACAGCTATTACTACAACAGCAACGAGAAGAGCGCTACATTGAGAACCTACGATGAGCATATGATGGGCAAGACAGAAAAAGATAGAGAGAGAGAGAGAGAGATGGAAAGAACCAAACACGAGATCCTAGGTCTGGAGACAACGACCGCGCAAGATATAGCACGAGAGAGAGAGAGAGAGAGAGAGATAGAGCAGTTGGGAAAACGGAAAACAACGGTAGAGGGAAAAATGGCCAAAGAGAGGATGAGATGCGAGCATACGCAGACTACTTCGTTTTCGCTTTTCGGCTTTCCCTGCTTCTGGCGACTCCTGTGACTAGAAGTTTCCTTTGTGATGAGCTCCTCCGGAAACGCTGTGCATGCAATACTTACTCCACTGCGGGTGCGTCCGGCTGTCCGAGGGAGGACGACAGATACAGTGACTTCGTCGTGAAGTAGTGCCAGCAGTAATAGTAGTAGTGTCGTAGTAGTACTTGTTGTAGTAGTAGTTGTAGTAGTAGTAGTAGTTGTTGTTGTTATTGTTGTTGTTGTTGTTGTTGTTGTTGTTGTTGTTGTTGTTGCTGTTGTTGTTGTTGTTGTTGTTGTTGTTGTTGTTGTTGTTTGTTGTTGTTGTTGTTGTTGTTGTGTTGTTGTTGTTGTTGTTGTTGTTGTTGTTGTTGTTGTTGTTGTTGTTGTCTGTTGTTGTAATTGCAGTATTATGTCAAAGAAGAGAACCAACCAGCATGCAACAGCAACAAGCGAACGACAACTAAAAAGGAAGGAGGGGGAAAGAAGAGAGAGATTGTGTGTGAGAGAGAGAGGGGAAGAGAGGTGGACAGGCAGCGGTTACCAGCTAGACTGGGTTTGCGTGTTCAACCGGGGCAACATCTTACGGCCGCCTAGCCGTGCTCCCTGTTTAGCCAGGAGAACACAAAATGAGCCACCCACAGCCAGAGAGGGGGCCATACCACTAAGCGAGATGAAAAGAAGAAGAAGAAGAGAGCAAGACGTGCAAAGATAGCTAAAGGGGAGAGGGCGAGCCAGAGAGAGAGAGGAATAGTCGTCGAGAGACAAGAGACTGTTCTATAAAAATGGGGCTAGTCTCAAGAAAAGAGAAAGTGGCGGCTGGCTGGCAGCTGCCGCCGTGTGGAACAAAGCGAGCGTGCTTGGGGGGAAATGGGCCATCTCCTGAACACAACGACATGGACATGGAGGCAGGCACACGGTGGTGAACGAGCGGCCGCCGGTGTCACGCTTTGGGTTCATGCTAGCCCCAGCTAGAAACAGCAGCAGCAGTAATAGTAGTAGTAGTAGCGATAACAGTAGCAGCAGCAGTAGTAGAAGCAGCAGCAGGCCTAGGTAGGACAAGCAGGGCCAGCAGACCAAAGAGAAAAGGACCAGCAGTTGGAGCAGGATAGGAAAAGCGGCGTCCGTCAGGCTCAGTCAAAATGAAATAGAATGGCCGACCAACCGACCGGTCCACCCGCCTGCTGGCCATTGTTGGTCGTCCTTTGTCTCAGCTATGCGCTGCTGCGTAGCTCACCGGATGGATGGCGGCCAGCCAGCCAGTGTAATTGTTTTCCTTTTGTGTGTTGAGCGGCGCTTGCTCCACTCAGGATGCCGACGACCAGGATGGTCTCGGCAGAATGGCTTTCTTCGTCCACGCGCGTCCACCCACGCACACAATCACCCAAGCCATACACCCAACCACCCACCCATCCAGTTCTTTAGCATCGCCGGCACCATCACAACACACCATCATTCCGGCCGAACCCAATCGTTTTCTCTCCCTGATCAAAGTAAAGTGCAACTATCCATGCAGCCAGCAGCATCCATTCATCCATCTGTTCTCACCTTTACTTCGTCAGAGGTTGAGCCGTCCTCTGACGCGCTCATCGCCACATTGGATAGAGTTGCCCACCGCCCCTCTTTCTACCCGCTTTACTTCTTCCCAGCAGCAGCATCTGGCAGAAAAAGCCCTCTTGCAACAAACAAACCTGACATTTCCGCATTTGAGAACTTGACCATCCCATCACTTTGTATAGAGGGGACAGTGTGTCTAGAAATGTAGAACTCACGGCTGAGGATAGGCCAGTGTCGGAATTCAGCTGATTTGGATCTGAACTCATAGACTTACTAACACCCACTTTGTTTGTATCCTACCAAAAAAGATGATTGATGCTATATCGGTACATTCTTGGTTTGAACCGCCTAGAGCACGTCGTATATCTGTTAAATGGCCTGAGCCATAAACTGCCGTAGGAACTTTTAGGAAACTCTATTCTTCAGTAATGGTTCAAAAAACTCGTCCTAGTTGAGGTAGGCCGGTAGACGCTGGGCCTTCGCCCTGCTCACAGAGGTGCATAACACAAAGGTACGTTGCCCATTATCACAGCTGCCACTTTTGTTTACCAAAGAAGTAGGGGAACATAGCACCGGCCTTATATACATGGTGGCAGTATTTCTAAAAATTCCTGTGACTAACTGGCATCTAAAATAAAGAGTAAAACTAAAGCAGTAAATCAATGGACAATAAACTGCGGATTGAGTTCTCTGTATTTCGCTAACTTGCGGTCCTCCGCAAGACAAGCAGAAGCACCAGCTTTCTGGCTTGTTCGAGAGACGTAGCTCCTGGCCAATGAACACGACACGGTAACGTCCCATACAAGTAGACGACCTCTTTCCCAAGGGGTTAGAGTTTTGCCGTCCGGTCGTAACCCACTATTGGCGCTGAGGCCTAGTGGCTCTTCACAGCCGGCACCTGTGCACTATGCAGTGCACGACAGACGACGTCGTTTATTGCATAGTGTCGTGGGTGGCGGCCGGCGCTGTATCGACACGATAGAGCGTGTACCCCTGTTGTTGTTACGGGGAACCGACACCGGTTGCAAAGATGAGCGGCACAGACCGACTCCCCCAGCCGCAGACCAGACACGATGCGGAGTGTGTTATTGAGCATCGTACCTAGTTGCGGCGAGGGGAGGGCCTAGAGCCACTTGCCACTCATCGGATCGAAGCAAGCTCGTAGTCTAGCCTTGTCAGCCGTGGTTTGCGCCTGAGACAGGAGATAGGCCTGTTTTCGCTCTACGACAATGCGGTCGAGAGACTCTTGCGTTGGGGAAACCGGTAGAGCCTCCCACCGCAAGTCGTCCAGGCTCGTACGCAAAGCCCGTTTAATCACCTCCGATGTACCCTCCGGGCCTATGGAAACAATTAGATGTTTAAAATCTGTGATCGAACCCACGTAGCACGATAAGGCCAGATCTTTAGTTGTACGGACACCGAGGCCACCCGCGCTGATTGGCAGCGTAGCTTGGGCCCATGCGTTGTCTCCTAGGCGCACATTAAGTAAGCATTCGAGTGTCGTCCGGAAGAGTTCGTCGAGAACGTGGAGCAGGTCATCTCTCTTGTACGAGGGAGAACATCGTAAAAGATAAATTAAACGAGGCGTGGAAAGTCTTTACCGTAGAAGATACAGGGCTGGGTGTGCGTCTAGATGTTTTAATCTACTGCACCACCGTTTTGCATCTGTGAGCCTCTTTTGGAGGGCACCCACAACTGCTGCGTCAGTTAACGGTGCACCCAACAATTCAACGTTTTCCTCTGTTAGCCACTTGATATTGGGTAGTTTTGCTCGCACTGCGGCAGCAGTTTCCTCTCTGTCGTTGCGCGATAACACAAGGAGCTCACATTTTTTGTCGTTGAGCTTTAGGCCCGAGACCGCCTCGAAGTTTTCGACCTTCTTAATGTCGGAAAGGACATCAGGCAAATCGCCAGCAAGTAGTCCATCGTCTAACTACCACGGTCGCAATTCTGACTGCAGTCGTGCCTGAAGCTCATGTAATCCTATGCAGAAGAGGGCAGGCCCACACGGGTCGCCCTGCTGCACCCCACACTTCGACAGCATAGTCTTTCCTTGCCAATAGAGGTTGGACGGGAAGCGATACATCTGGTAGATAGCGGCGTACAGCGCCGGGGTTCGCCGTTTAACCGAGTTTAAAATGTGGTCTCTCCGCATCATGTTAAAAGCATTTTGAAAATCCAACTTCACCAAACATTTTTGGTTTGCGGCTCTGTGTGATTCAATGTATGCAGCGGTGGCATGTACGGCAGCTTCGGTACCCCCCTTAATACCACAGCCAAGTTGCAGTGGGGCAACTAACTCAACAATGTCTTTGATTGACTTCTTGACAAGGACGTTGCCGACAAGTCTTCGAAGAGTAAGCCCCACTGCGATAGGTCTTATTCCACCGTCCTTCTTCCGGAGAGCGATCAGAGAAGCTCCGTGAAATATTGGTAATATAAAATCTGGTAGTTGTCCGTTGATGGCCAGAGTAACAAAGCGGCACAGAGAAAGCAGCAAGGGATTACTGTTTTCATCCTGTCTGCCAATGAGATCCTTTAAGTGGCGAGGGCGAAGTCCATCGGGCCCCCCGCTGGAGCATTTGGGGAAACTTCTAATTGCGTTGCGGATCTCCGCTGGGGTAACGGAGATTTCAGATCCCGGTGGTCTGGTCGCTGGTGCGTCTGGGAAGGTTGTATCTGGGGGGTGTTCAGGGTGCTTGGCTAAGAGCCTCTCGAGGGTTTGTGGATCGACTGGGGCGATCTCGTCAGTAGACAAAAGCGTGCGGGCGGCCGACGAAATATCTCCAAGAGCCAGTTTCGTCTGTACCATTTTTGACCGTCGGGAGTCGGTGTCGCATGGCGAGGGCGTCCCGCGTTTTGTTCCACACAAGTGAGGGTTTTCACTTATTTTAGCTCTTCGACGGAAGCGTACCAGGTTTGCCCGAATAACTGATGTAAGTGTGCGTCCTTTTTCTTTTTTTGCGGGGATGCTAAACACAAGAGAAGGGAAAGCAAATAGCCGTTCCCAATTTTCCGGTGAGGCAGACGAGCACAGATCATTTATAGTTTTAGATAATTCTGCTGCAACATGGCTTCTAAGAGAGCGGGGTGTGCAAGATATCATTATTTTATAGCTTAGATTTAATTTCCACGACTTTCGGAAAATAGTCGGCGATGTGAAAAGGTTGGCCAGGGTCGGTTTGAAATGGTTGGTTCGGTAGTCGGTTCGAAGTTATCGGCTGAGTAGGCGTGTCTGCTTGTAATTGACCTGCGAGTTGTTCTGTCTGCGTGGTTGACGAGACCCAGCGTCGGATATCAGTTTGCCGACTGGTCATTATAAGTTTTCGGTCTGTACCACCTGTGAGCCATCTAAGACAAGAAGGCGGACTCCGTTCAACCGGCATTGCTCTTCGAATGCACTGGCTTTTGTAGAATCACCTCACCACAGCACAACCGTCAAGACAGTCGAAAGTTAAGTTAAAACTTGCACAAAACACAGAGCTCAGTCAAGACACGTCTGCACCATTCGAATGTAAACATTCGAAAAAAAATCATATTGATTTTCAAGCAAATCCCTGACCAGCTACATTAACCGTAGTTAATTCTCCCGGTTGGCCGGGAATGTACCCCGTACCAGAGCTCACATCACAGTACACTGGGCATCTAGGCCTTATTCCAAAATTGTTGGGTTGTGTATATCGCTGTCCTATGCTCCCAAAGAGGAGCAGCGTACACCATAAAATTTTTCAGAACGGTGACACCAAATACCAAGTGTGTGGCGAAAGTTAGCATAGATATGTGGAAACATCCGCAGACACATTCTGTTGATGCGGAATACCCGTTTAATACTTCTCAAGAACCAATTTTATATATTTTTTTAGTAAGGAGTATTGGAATCTTATGATCTACTAATATGAGGCTTAGTTGTAGCTTTTTATTTTAATGGTTTAGAAGGATTGCTATACGTTTTGCAGGCGCCAAACTTTAACCCAAAGCAAGCAATATCATAAAGCCACAAAGCTAGAGTGGGTAGTCCACCCTACTTTAATTGCATGTCACTACTAGCTTATTGGGATTCTAAACAGTAAATACTATTGAAAAATCATTTGCATACGCTTTAGCAGCAGATAGGGCGCTATATATATATACACATATCGTTCAGAAAACTTTGGGTATATATATATATATATATAAAACGGAGCTATGTGTTTCTTATTCTGCATATATAATGTAACCTTGTAATCATAATCATAAGCACATATGAGCAGACTAGGTGATCGGCGGATAACGCGTTAAAGAGACCAATGAAGACTAGGGCGACACGGAAAACGGATCTACGCAGACGCAAAGCGCTACGGGACTAGCATCCACTTTATTTGCTTCCGCTTATCTGCACTATATGAGATATAAAAATTGCTCCACAATTGCGGTTAGGAGGAGGCTAAAACAAGCAACCATGTATGAAATCGATTCAGCATTGTTATGTTTCGTACTTTGGTAAGTAGTCGCAATGGCTGAGTGTGTAAAATGTCAAACTCGGAAACCGTACTGGTTTTCTGATAGTGCCTCCTTATCTACTAGCTCTCTTACTTGTCTTTCACTGATAGTGTGCTCAGC
This sequence comes from Dermanyssus gallinae, assembly GCA_003439945.1. Classification (NCBI taxonomy): domain Eukaryota; kingdom Metazoa; phylum Arthropoda; class Arachnida; order Mesostigmata; family Dermanyssidae; genus Dermanyssus; species Dermanyssus gallinae. The sequence goes on from QVRM01006467.1 coordinate 323,177, forward strand.
TTCTTACAGGACGATATGCCAGTAACGGCGTGGTGTAGGGCCCTAGTGCGCTAATCCTGGTTGTCATCTATTGAGGTGTCGCCGCTTCGATCCCCGTTGCTTATCGGTTCTTCTTCGAACGATGTTCATTGCAAATACCGCTAAGATGTAGCAGCTGCCATAAAACATTTTTAGGAAAACCCTATATATCTCAACATGGTCGGCCCTCGGTGTATTGAAGGTTTGCCTAACGGTGAGTTCTAAATCGATAGGAAACTGTGGACCTAGTATAGGATATGAAACCCTGAAAACGTTTTTTAATTCTAGGGCGATATGCCGAAGAGTCCCCTTGCGATTTACCAAGAGTCGGGATAGGGGTCTGACATGCCGTTTAGGGCTGATCTTTCCGATAGCCCATCATGCACTTGAACAGCTTTTTTGCATTGAGATTAGCTTAAATGTAATGTCTGTATTTTTTTCAAAGAGCACTGATTGTTGACGTTATGCTCTGTCGGGATACTTCAACTGATGGTGGCGGCTGTAAGTGTCACATGCGTTTGTGACGTGCGATGTTGTACCCGTTGCTCCAACCGCGTTCATATTGCACGCAGTCGGTTCCTACTTACGATCTTGTACCCGCTGTTTAAACTCGCTGCGATCCTATACCCCCTCTTGCTCGTTTTCTTCGACCTCCATGCACAACGAGTTGTTGTCACTGTGAGCTACTTTGCTTTCCTCAATTAGGGGCCCCTTCCAGTCCTCCCTAAGAAGGAAAATTCTGGCCGTGCCATCATGCTTCGTGACACATACCTACCTGTTGCAAGCGGTGGCAGGTCCTTTGCTTTTTCGCGTTATCGGCAGAATGGGGACGGGTGCTGGATTTCCAGCAAATTTCCTCTAGAAATGCAGAGGTTTATTGACGGATATCCAATGATCTAAAGCACGTTTTGAACGCCTTATGTAGAATGCCGGAAGCGAGTTAAATTGACGAAAAAGTTTACGTAAAAAAATATAGAATCGTGTTCCTTGTTTCTCGATAATCCTTCCTGTAAAGTGATAAGATAATCCTTCCTAAAAAGTAGCAGTTCGGAAAGATAAACACTACGAAGTTAACAAAGTCGGAAAATGAATTGAATGAAAAATGCGCGACCGAGGTGGGAGATGTTCTTCTGGGGTATTTGATCCAAGAAGAGTTCATTTGCAGTACTTTCATGTTTATAGTCATTTTGTTTTCGGTTGTCGTGAGGATTTGTTTTGAACGAATGCCAAATTAAAAGCAAGTGTTCACTAATCTTCTTTTTCACTGCGTTTAACCATCATCCATTACCACGCTTTATGCGATTGCAGGGATGATTTGGCGCCTTTAGGCATCTTACAAACTATCTTAGAGTACACTACACCAAGGGTTAGCCTGAGCGTTGGCTAACACTTAGTGTCGAGACGGATTGTTTGTTCCTGTGTATCCGACTATTTTAGCAGGTATTTCACAAGTTCTACAAACACGTCCCCGGCTCATATCACTGTGTCAATTTTGCTTTTTTTGAGGGTAGTGCAGACTAACATACGTTCCGTAATATAAGCTAAAATTACGTTTGTAAGTGGCGTTGGCGTTACTATTTTTACAGAACGATGAATATATAGCTAAATTAAGAAGACTGTTTGAGAAAATAAGGTTTGTTTAGGCCTGCCTTAACTCATCAGCCTTGTATCATTTGGCTGCTACCCGAAGTGTATCGTGGAGGAAACCAAAATCACTTTACGAAAACAAACTTACTAGAATACGAACTATATTTGTTGATGTTTATTTTTCATTATTATTAGATTTTCACAATATTTACGGGTTATTAAATCCAAACACGTCACATACAGCGGTTCTTAAGGAGCTAGCATTCAGTTCTAAGCATTTTATTACGTGATATCAGTCGATGTCAATATTACCGCAGTATTTACAAACACATTCGTTGAGTTGGAAACATTCCTTTACACAGAGGTACTAGTGGAATCAGTGCCAGGTTAGTTTGCAGATCACTGCTCTGTTTTGTTGTAGATCTTCTTTCCATCCGTTGCTAAGAAAAGCGGGTCCGTCTGTAAAATTTAGGATCACAAAGTTCCAGTTTCGCCTTTCTCTGTGTTGTCTGTACGCTTTGAGCATGTCGTAATCAAACTGGTAATTAGGGTGTTCTAGATATTCTATTAATTTAGGTTCGTTATATGCTAGCGTGTCAATATGTTACCGTGGATTGGATTTTTAGCTTAAATGTACTAATTACAGTTTGAAAGTCAATTTGTCGAAGATCTATGGTTAAGAAAACCGCCTTCACCCTAATTTCTTATATATGCCTAGTAAAACAAAGGTGTCAGCGTTCCTCCTCAGTACCTAAAGTTGTTGACCAATTCTAATGCATGCCAACTTATATTTAAGTTATAGTCATCTTGAGCGTAAGCTTCTCCTCTGCTAAAGCACATCATTTTTATTTTGTTTTGGACACGTTGATGTTTAGCTTCTTTTCGCAACACCATTGCGCAGTCTCATTCAAGTAAAATGAAAGGTGCTGTCTCGATTTTTCCATAATAAGTCGTCTGCGTCAAACACGTGGGAGCATTTACTTCTCCGAGGCCAGCCGCGTACAATATAAAAAAAAATAGACTAGCTGTATCACCCTGTGGCACGCCAATTGTTTGAGAGACCTCCTTAGCCTCTTTGCGTGAGCTCCGTTTAAAATTGTGATGCGTTGACCGGCTAACATATCTCGTATAAGGTTATACCTTCGGCTTTTCATGTTAAAAATCTTCACGGGGAGTGAGTAAAAACCGAACTCTTGAGACTGCACAAGGAGCTGTTTGAAAATCAATAAAAGTTGCGTAAGTCACATCTTGTTTTCGGATCCCTAGGTGTTCTATTACATCTGTAAGTGCTCTTTCAGCCGAACGTCCTGAAAGAAATCCATTACGAACTAAACTGCAGTCCGTTAGTAGCGCATCTAGTTATCGAATTGGGCAGGCATCGATTGGTTACTCTATTAAGGGCGAAAAGAGAGAAAACTGTTAACGAGATATTGAGAACTCATGATATTAAATACAATTGTGTGTGCGAATTCTGATATATTTCTACTTTGCTCTGATAATATGCGGAATTGTGTAACTTAGCGTGCAAATATTATACAGTCAGTTGACGCGCATTCTTATCTATAACGTATCGAACATATGGCGTGGAGCTATGTATATTAATTTGCATACAGTTCCAATATTTATAGGTGTGTATAGAAATGAGTGTACGCATGGCAATACGTAATCTAATACAGATGTGTTCATAGTCTCTTTTTGTTCATGCGACTTTGCGCATATTTAATTACGTACCTTTAAAGTATATATTTTTTATATGGGGGTACCACAAGATACAAGTATATCCATTACTTTGAGTGAGTTTTTGCATTTTATGTTCATGGCTATAGTATTATTTTAATATATATATATATATATATATATATATATATATATATATATATATATATATATATATATATATATATATATATATATATATATATATGGCACGGATACCATCACCAGATGTGTTTGAATAAACAGTGTTTTAAGGTCGATGGTTGTGTGTGTAGATTTTGTGGAGAGTGTAATAATGATAGATACCATATACTTGTGTGCACCGAAATAGACACAGCATCATTACAATATCGTACAAACTACATAGGATTAGTGCAGATTTCATACAACATCCGATGTATATTGCTACCAATATTATGGTGAATAAATATATATGTATATATATATATATATATACCTTTTAAGGTAGTCGTGACCTTCTTGGCTAGCTCAACAATAATACAAATCAAGCGTTCCAAGAACTATATAGTATTTATATTATGTATTGTAATGGCTATATGGCATTAGCACACAAGGAGAAGTGTGCATGTGGCAGCCCCCCCCTTTATGTTTTGAGCTTCAATACCAGAATAACTAACCTACATGAGGTATCTTTACTGGCTCTTACTTTAGTCTTATGTACTTGTGCGTTACAAACCAAACCTTATAAGACTAGTTATGACTGGCGACCGAAAACGTCCGGCCTACCAATGGCATGTTTTTATGTGCACAAGTACGTCTACAAATGCGTATAATTGGCTGGGAGAGTCCTGAACTGAGTCCTGTTGCCAGTCGATAACCTGCATTAACGTGTGCAATTATAAAGTCTAAACATATATCCGGAGGTCTGCGGGACCTTCGTCAAAAGTAGTGGTATACTGTTAAAAAGTGCTAAAATAGCTGTAGACAGTGGTGCAGTGGCATTCATTCTACACATATGAAGTACTATTGATGGAGTTTATATATATATATATATATATATATATATATATATATATATATATATATATATATATATAATTAGTACTTCATTGTACTTAGGCTGGCTAGTCTTTACAATGCCGTCCTCTAAAGAGGATGTGAAATTGTTCTTACGTTTACGCAGTACACGTGTCAGGTCGCTCGTAGCGATCACGTAGGCAGAACTTGCATTTTCTGCCCGCCCCGCATTAGCCAGAGGCGATTTTAGCGATGGCAAACAGGTCTAGCTGATTTGACGACTTATCACAAACCGGCTCGTTATTCGTCGTCAAGCAGCATGCCCACAACCCTTTTGCCACATGTAGATCCCGTTAATAAGTGCTCCCGCGGACGGGGAGTTGTTCACGGCTGTCGTAGTTGGCTGACATCTCTGCGACTTTAGCTGCCTTGTCTCATCATTGCTGCTGTTTGTGCTGTTGTCGTTGAGACTTTTGTTTATGTCGCTACCTGTTGCGCTCTGAACATCTCTTGCCCGTGACACAGGAGATTTTTGCTCAGGCCTCCGTTATCTGCGGGTGCAGGTAACATAGTGATTGTTAAACTAGCAGTGGTCAGGACAGCCACAGGATAGCCATCACACCATCATCAATCAGAGATATGTTTAATGATGGTGTGATGATGGTGATGGCAAATCGATACGTTGGTAGATGCACGCCACGACCACCCCGACTTCCACGTCATTCTGATCAGAATCACCACTATTGTTGTGGCTGCGCATGGTCGACTAATGGTCTCTATGTCCGCTGCTAAGCTTTGACCGTCGTCGCCGTTACCTCCTTTTATTTGAATAGATTATACTCGGTTGGCCCGGGGGGGCGGGGGGGGGGGGGGGGGGGAGAACAGCCACCAAGGCCCGTAAGCAAAACGTCTTGGACTTTAGCGGCAGACGGGCACGACCAAGATTAAGGGCCACGTGAAGGAAAAGTGCAGCGAACTGAAGAAGAGCACATAGACGGCAAGCAGAGGGAGGTTTGGGCTTCGTCCAGACACTGTCCAGCTGCCGCCTGCTTTATTTACGCCCAGAAGCTAGTGAGGCCAATCGGCGTTAGTCAACATAGAGGTTTCGATGTAATGCCAAAGTAATACCGAGCCTGGGGGGGTGGGGAGGAATCCGGGTTTAGTGGGTTTGCGAGTCTCACACTAGTCACGCAGGCTGCTAGTGGCGCATGTGCATCATGCATTACCGAAACCTCCCAGAACAAAAAAAAAAAAAAAAAAAAACATAGAGGAGCAGAGCACGACGATAAACTATGAACTGGGGCATCCGAGCAGCCACAAACGGCCACCACTAATTTCAAGTTAACGCCACAGGACATTCTCTCTCCTCTCGTCTTCGTTGTACTGCATGCTTTCAAGTTGGGGTCTCGTCAATGGCAGGGCTCTTCTCATCCTCGAGGAATAAGACCGGCTGGATGCAGATAGCCTCTCTCTCTTTACTTTTCCATTTCCTGCCCCCTCTGGAGATCTTCATACTCTTTCACACTCTTTTTCTCTCGCTCTCTCTCTCTCTCCCTCTATCTCTCGCCTTCACTCTCTCTTCCACTGCATGTCTCGCTTCGTGGGCCTGTTTCCTCATGGCTATTGCCTGCACGGGGGCTGTACTGCGCATTCGCCTGTGGAGGAGACGGCTTTGCGGTTGCTACCGTCGTCGTTGGACGTCGCGAACAGAGTGAACAATGGCTCATTTCCGTCGTGCATTTGTGTATAACAGCCCTCGTTACAGAAGTGCGAAGGCTAGGCGATGCAAGAGCGCGCCTGCCCGGCAACATGAAGCCGAGAAACGACCCTATGCAATAACCTGATTAAGGAATATGAGGTGGAACGGTGGCTACCTACGCACAGCCACACATTAATAACGCGAATTTACTACTAACAGCATTTCATTATTATCAACAAGTTATTGCACAACCAGTTATAATATATGCATAGCATACATCGAACTGCATGGCGCGTGGGCGCCGAACATTCAGCCGTTATTACCCCGCCATAGCTCGGGTCGTTTAGAGCAGCAAAAGCAAACACGGGAAGACAACGGCAGATGGTTGTCATGTGATGATGCTAACAATCATGCATCATGATGAAGCAAGTCGTCTATGAAACTGAACAATGCTGGTTTGACACTCAACTTAGTATACAGAAGAGCACACATATTCCGCATGCGAATGCAGGAGTACGGTTTGCGCAAAATTCGATGGTGAGTCTTTTGCAACACTCAGAGCTTGTATCTGTTGGCTCGCTCGCATAAGAAGCAATGGAGGAGGTGTCATAATGTTTCAGTGATTAAGTCGAACCTGTGAAATGCTGCTCTATAGTTATAGTGTTGACAGTAAAAGTTGGCAATGATAAATACACTGTATCTTGTCCAGTAGAAAAGGGTCTGAAAGCAAGTCAGTGAATGATAAAGACGGTAATGTTCTGCACCAGCAGCCTTTATTCACAATCTGATGTTGCAACAGACCGTCAGTAATACTCACAAGCCACATTGCCCTGTGAACTTCGTATTGCAGCGTAACCGCATGATAAGCAGTTCGTGTGACGACACTCTAACGACCGCAGTCGGTAACATGAGGGGAAGGCTGACAGTGCCAGCCGAAGAGGCTATGCTACTCTATGTGCTCCTGTTTTTCATCTCAGTCTGTTACTGTCTCGGCACCGCAGGAACCAGGTTTCCAAGCGGACTACAACGAATAAGAGATGAGACCTTTGGCGTGTCTTACCTTTGCGGTTGAAGAAGATTGTGAGAACTTGCGCATGCGTGATTGCGGTTGGCCACCATTACCGACACCAGCTTCACATTTTGTTTCAAGCAAAGCGTCACGCGAGTGAACTTCGAACACACATTGTTCTGATGCGCAACATGCTAGGGATTACCTATTGCCAATCTCCGTCTTTATAAATATTTGCATTTTATATCCAAATGGCGTCATAGCCCTTATGACCACATTTAAATGAAAATAGCAAGGTTGAGGCGTCGTCAAATCGTATTCAACCGGAGCGAAATTAACACAAACAGCTTAAGCTGGACGAGCCGGAGTACCTTCTAGTATCTAATATTTATCATATTTGGGAACGCTTCTAATATATATATATATATATATATAGACAGAGAGAGAGAAAAGCATATAAGGGGAGCTCTAAACATCCATCTCTCTTCTAAGTGTTATTGTCGCTGTTGTTGTTACTGCTGTTGTTTTTGTAGTAGTTTCGTGGTAGTCGTCGTTCTTGTTGTTGTTGTCGTCGCCGACCGCTTTTGGTAGATCACGATACATCAAACTCAGGCGAATGCAATTGACCTACTTACACCCCTTGACCTTACTCCCCCCACCTAAAGTTGGACCGCGCACATCAGGTTGAATGATAAAGTACAAAGCTGCGCCACCATGGGACTACAGCAACTTGCTCACTCTAAGGCACTTTTGCAATTCCGATCGCTATCCAAGAACGGCTTCGGCATAGCTATATTGAAACATTGTCCACAACCCGCAAAAGGAGCACACTACTTCCGGTATCAGCTGCTAGCTTGACGTGTCGCCGAGAACAGTGCACGGTGATCAGCGCTAGGTTTATAACCCGATGTAGTACCCTCACCCCCCGGAATGGGATGTCACTGGAGTCGTGCAGATCCACAATATGCATGAACGACAATTGTCTCTCGGCGATGGCAGCGTTGTACAATAACTGTCATACATACGGCTGTTGCTACTGATGTTTCATTTATCGATGACAGTCGATACAGACCCACAGCGTCTGGCAGACATGGTCTAGTCGTATTCTCGACGGATGGGTGTCGGCGAATTGTGCGAGCGAAATTTAGCTAGCATGGAAACTCTTTGCCGCAGCTCTATCGTTGTCTTTCTACGCATATCACGATCTACCTGTGCAGAATACCTGCACCATATAGACATGTGTGACATACGTCGTTACACGTGTCCGGCGCAATCCTTTGTCATTAAGTTAATATATCACCAGCCTTAGCAAGTGTAGGCAAGCTAGTTTTACGTTTCTGAGGCGTAGTTTGGCGGCCGCATATATATTATTATTATTATTATTATTATTATTATTATTATTATTATTATTATTATTTTTTTTTTTATTATTATTATTTCTCTATAATTGTGGGACCTAAACGTGTACCCGCCTAGGCTCACCCCCACTCCTCAATTCATAGAGCCGATGATAGCGGCGGCGTTTCCCCTACACACTGCGAGCGAAAGTTGTTGGCGCAGAGACTCGCCCTCGCGCTGGTCACTTGTGTTGGCACAAATTTTGAGACCAAGGTCTTTGAGGAAGATACTTGCGCTCTTGCTGATTAGGCCCATCGTTTCCATGGCGACGAATACGAAGTAGTATTTTCTCTGCAAGTCAGAGTATTTTCGTTTTTTGCGATCTTGCGAGCGGTCGTTGCGCGGAGAACAGAACGAACATCCGGTTCTAACATCGTCTCTGCGAGCTCCGAGAGCTCTATGAGAGAACCAGCGTAGCAGAACGAAGCAAGCTTTGCTATTGACCTTAGTCCCAACTCTCCTTCGCTGAGAGGAAGTGTGGCGCTTTTCCATATAAATATATATAGATATAAACTTCTTTGTGTTGCTCTGGCATTTTCGTCGATGCCGCTTTTACCTTAATGTATTGAACTTTGGTCACAACAATTTGCCATTTAAATTGCATATGCGTTTTTGGGTAGAATATTTGAGTTAATTCTCCTACAGGTAACAGTGTGAGAAAATGGCTAACTCTAGCCATACCCATGTAGGAAATTGTTTACATATTTTGCACAACCTCCAGTAAGAGTTAAGTGCATTAGAGTTTTCGAAAGCTTCGATCAATTGTCGGGGTAAAACCATATCCGTGAAAGTGGTATAAATATTTCAAACTGAATATTTCAAACTGTATAACGAACTGAGTATTAGACATCAAAAACAGCACGGATAAGGATAAATGCGGTTTGCATAAAGGCTACGGTTGACGAAATCTCAAACAAAATAGATGCATCGCAAAAGGGGACTTTGGGATTGAATGCCGTGTCTCTCGATAAGATACCTCATCACCATCTCGGCCTCACTTGAGTACGCTTTATCGTAGGAGCCAATCATACCGGCGTGATCGGCGGAAAATTTCGCACAATTGAAAACACTTTGCTAGCTTGCGTAGCGAGGAGCGAATAGCCAAATAAAAAAAGTCATAAAAAGTCCACATGGTGTTATGTCTCACGGTAACGCTTTTACGTGCAAAATTGTGGAATTTTGCCATTTTTGCCAAAAATGTAGGTCCAAAAGACTACTCTCAGGCAATAGCAAAAATGTATGCCTACTTGTTTTGTACTAAAGTGATGGTGCTGCGTTACGTAGTTGCCAAGTAACTAAGTTTTTTCGACAGTCATAGTTGTTATGCTTTACGTTAAAGCTATTACGGTCAGAACCGTCAAATTTTGCAAAGACGTTTCCGCTCTCTCCTCCTATTGGAAAAAAATTATTCTCCTGCCGAGTTCTACTAAACCTCAAAACATGTACCCAACTTTCCCATACACTCTAGGCAGGTATGCATGCCTTCGCTTTCGATTTGGCTGTCGAAAGAGCCTAGCAAAATTTTACAATTTTGCACGTAAAAGCGTCAACGTTAGACATAACAACATATCGACTTTTGTATGACTTTACTGCCCTTAATTGTTACAATTGTTAGAAATGTGTAATTATGGAAATTTCAATTAGGAATTATAAAAAAATATTTGCCGTTCAAACAAGACGGTTTTAATTAAAATATATATATATATATATATATATATATATATATATATAGCCTTTGAGCAGCTTACCTTTCGATGTGTATATATGTGTGCATACTTAGTGATACTTACTGAAGTGTCGCTGCGTCAATACTTATGTTTGGCAGCTGCACATTAACAGTAGATGCTAGACCATACCGCTGAGAGAGCCACCAGAACTGCCACAAGGACTGTAGGGAAACCCTAAATATTTTAACATGTTTGTTTAGCCTGCCGCTTTTAGCGCTTCTAAAATCAAACGGGTGGCATGTGTTTTTAGGTGTACATGTCCAGCATTACGCAGCTCTTGATACATTTAGTCCTAATCATTGGCATATATCGATAGACCAATGATCAGAATTTCTCAAAAGCTGCTGTAATATATATATATATATATATATATATATATATATATATATATATATATATATATATATATATATATATATATATATATATATATATATATATATATATATATATATATATATATATATATATATATATATATATATATATGTGCACGCCAGCGCCTCCCACTGGACTGGTCTACGCCGTGACTAAAAGAAACTGACGAAGCACGCCAGCCATTAAGACTCGCGCTGCGTCCACCCGTTGACGCTTAAAACTCTTAACGGTGCTGGACCTTTAAAGCCAACTTTGTTAAAGAACTGTGCGACCGGCTAATAAACACTACAGGTGCGATCGGCTAATCAAACAAAAAATCTACAGAGCATTCCTTGAGCAACGTCCTGCGCTGGACGTACAAAGAAGGAATGCCGCTGCAGTGATGGGCGTGTTATGAGAAGCCGCGTCACAGATAGAGAGTTCCATAACCGTATGTGTCTATTTTAGGGTTCTCCTCCGGTTGCAAAGCGCAGACTTAAGCCACCACGCCACCAAGCTTGACAAAAGATGATACTAAAGCTATTACAGGCTGTGCTACAGGTGAAGTCTGTAATCTTTAACCACGGGGTTTATTCATTAACTAGGCTACAGGGGTCGCGCAAGGCGATAACCTTAGCCCGATATTGTTCTCAATATGCCGATGACCTTGTTCTCTATTCCCGGACTCGATACCACCTCGTTTGCATCACTGCAAACATTTGTTGACCTTAGCTGTCTAGTGCTAACTGTATCAAAAACTAAAGCGGTGAAAGCTCGCCGGGAAGGCAGGCTCGCCGAAAAAAGAGTATTTCGCTTGAGGTCAGCACCAAAAACAGCTTTTTTCATACTTTGGAGTAGTCTTCTCAATGCAAGAAGTATGGCAAGGGCACTTTGACATTTCATGGAAAATTGACAGACGGGTTTTAGCTCAACTTATGAGCACTAGTTGTTGAGAATTCATTTAATGTATGGTCGAACAATCGCACAAGCCAAATAATGTATGTGCCCAGATGCGTTGCAAGAACGGAGGACATCAATAATGTATTCGCCTAGCGTGTGGCTAGAGATTTTCACAACAGGTCGGCTGCACAGGCCCCTCTGGCGGCCAGTCATTTTTTACCCTTTAGTGCATAAATAATAATGAAAGGCATGAGAAAGAAGGAGGAGCTTTCTATTCTTTTTCTTCTATCGTATCCCAAAGCCACGTTGGTTGTCGCTGAACGTCGTTTAATTTAAAAATTGTACCGACCTTGCTTGCGGGAAACAGGTCAAATGGCCCCGCTTGTCCAAAGCTTGAAAGTAACCCACAAACTTAACACCAGTTTTTTAAAAATAGTGCTGTTCTAGTTGTCCACCATACTAGCCGTAACCGATTTGTCTATTAGTTGCCTTTGACATCACTCTGTGTGGAGGATCTCAGAACGATTTATGCCTTACATTATGAACGGAAGCCTTCGACAATCATCTTTCTGAGTGGAAATATAAGTTTGCAGATGCTAATTGGCGTTTTTAGAAAGCCAAGTCTATGTCGCCAAACTTTGTGTCACCGAATTTGCAGTATATGGATTTCGTACGAAGTCATGTACACAAAATGGGTTTCACAAAATAACGACCGAGCGTAAATACTAGCTATGTGTATTTATATGATATGTACCGCATACATAATTGTATGAATATTGTATAATCTGTGTGCCTAACATTAGTTGGAAATGTACCACCTCCAACAGTGTACCTATATATATACATATACATATATACGTGTTTTTCTCTTAGAGGGATTAACTTGTAGAATGCGTGATGCACACTAACCGCGATTGTTCACGCTACGGTAGCATGGGAGTCACAGACCCACTAAAATGCAGTCGTTCTCTTTGCCCCATGTTGAGGGTAGCCATAGTACTGTCCCCTCAATATTACTTCACCTGGCCACTTTCTCTTGCCAATAAGCTGCTCCACTTTGTATATATATATATATATATCTGCATCTTAATTTCCATATATATATATATATATATATATATAAAAGGATGTATGTATATGCACTCGTACATATGGTCAGTTTGTTCAGCCTATAGTAAGCTCCTGCCAACGGACGTTAGTTCTACTACGACTGCTGAGGATTGCTAATGCGTGAGTGAGAATTTCAATAAAGATAACACACAAATGCCGCCGCGACATCTTTATGGCTGCGGCCGGATTAGAGACGCAACGGGAAGTGACACACTAAGGCCGACGAGCAGCAGCAGCAGCAGCGGGGAACGAGGGAGAGAAAGAGAGAGAGCGACGCTACGAGCCCAGTAGAGAAGCATAAAGAAGACGACGAAAAACGAAATCGCGAGCAAAGCAGTGTTAAAGGACAATGAGTGCAAGTCCACACGATCGCAGCGAAAAAGGGGATACATACGTTTATATATATAAATATATATATATATATATATATATATATATATATATATATATATATATATATATATATTTATATAAACATATATGTGGGTGGTTTTCATATGTTGGATGTAAGTAGTAGAACCAGATGAGAGACAGACCAGCAGGAAGGAGCAGCACAAGAAGACAAACAGAGAGAGAGAGAGGGAGGAGAAGAACAGCGAACGCATTGATTGAGAGACGGCAAGAGGATGCGGCAGGGAGCGCGGTGCTAATGTGGCACGGTACCAAGGAGGGAGGACCATCTTTTAGATCCAAGAAGACACCAGACCAGATTTTCTCTGTATAGTACATATCTACATATCTATATATATATATATATATATATATATATATAGGTGTGTGAGGGTGTGGACCGAAGAACGACTATGGCGAAAACAAGTAAGAGGGGAGAAGATGAAACACAGAGGGGGCGGCTGAAGCGAAGGAGTGAGGAGAGAGACAGAGGGAGAGAGAGAAATAGGAAAATGAGAGCAGAGAAAAGCAGTTCTCTGTATGTATATTTGAGCTTGGATGACAACGACGACGACGTCGAGGATAGCTAAAGCTGCTCGCTTCTGGCTGGCTGTCGGTCGGTTCGGGTTGGCCGCCGTCCGATAGTAAATTCGAGATTAGCCGCCAAGCCGCTACGCCAACGCCGGGGTCGAGACGGTGAGCAGTCGAAATCCCGACGCCCGGAGACGGTGTCGTCTGCTGCGCCGCCCCTGCTGCTGCTGCCGCCGCTGCTTCTTCTGCTGCTGCCACTGATATCGTCGTCAGATATTGGGTACCTCGATCATGGCCTGCTATGGTTGCTGTCGTTGTTGTTGCTGCTGTTGCTGTTGTTGTTGTTGTTGTTGTTGCTGTTGTTGTTGTTGCTGTTGTTGTTGTTGTTGTTGCTGCTGTTGTTGTTGCTATTGTTGTTGCTGCTGTTGTTGTTGTTGTTGCTGCTGCTGTTGTTGTTGCTGTTGTTGCTGCTATTGTTGCTGCTGCTGTTGTTGTTGCTGCTGCTGTTGTTGTTGCTGCTGCTGTTGTTGTTGCTGTTGTCGCTGTTGCTGTTGTCGTTGTTGCTGTTTCCACGACCGACCAACCAACCGCCAAAGCTGCCTTAACCCAAAGTAGCTCTCGAGTAGTAAGTAGTACGACGATGCTCTGCTTCGACGCTCTCCGGTTGAGCCGCTGCGCAAACAGCACAGAAAGCTGCGTGCGGAGGAGCCGGTACTTTACTACGACTACTACTACTACTACTACCAGCACAGAGACACTCTTATGGCCAAACGCCAAACAAGACCCATACATATACAATATAAATATATATATATAGAGAGAGAGAGAAAGAGAACGCTGGAGACATGAATGCACAAATCTATATATATATATATATATATATATATATATACACAAAGACAGGCAAACATACAGACACAACACAACGCACTATACGTCCACCGTTCACCCGTAGAACAAACATGACAGCGCGTACACATCTTAGACATGTGGTGGTGGTGGTGGTGGTAGTGATGGCGGCGGTATTCGTCGCTCTTGTTGCTGTTGTTTTTGTTGTTATCGTCCTCATTGGTTGTTGTTTTGTTTTTGTTGTTATTGTTGTTGCTGCTGCTGCCGTTGCTGGCGTTGTTTTATTTTTGTCGTCGTCGTTTTGTTTATTGTTGCTGTAACCGTCGTCGCGTTGCCACGTATTATCGCGACCATAGTATCTATAAGCGGGAATAGCCTACGACAGACGTATTCACATGTGGTGGAAATCTAATACCAACAGTAGCAGCTGCTGAATAATAATAATACCATAACAACCACAATATTAAGAATTGTGCCGTTTGGCGAGATTAACGTTTTGCTACTGGCTACGAAACAGGAAAAGCGACTCGACATACAATAGACTTGGGACTGAAGCTAAAACGCTGAATCATCTGAAGCCATCGACTTCATACGAGGGGTCGTTTCCTGGCCAAGCTCAGGTAACCTGCAACTCGTCAAAAATTTACTTACCTAGTGCCGGGATCTCCGCGATCAAGAAAGCGAAGACCCCAGGAGGAGACCTTGCGATTGCACCTCGACAGGGCTGGAACCTGCCAATCTCTCAAAGTAGGAAAGGGGTGGCATGTCATTTTGATGACAGACATCAGTCATCGCTCATCTCAATGACGTGTGAATTCCGTCACCTAATGCATTGCCTTGTCGAGGCTTCATGCTTCAAGGTTCTCTAAATCACCTGAAGTCGACCTCCGACTACCCTCTTCGTTTTCAGCTGGCGTGACCTGCACAAAATACACTACGAATGCCCGCATTCATCGTGCAGTATTACTGTACATTGAATTCAAGTATCACGCAAGCTATCACCTTGCGTAATCCTTGCAATGTACGGTTTTAGTAGGTTTATGAGTCGCATACAAGTTGCTGACAGTTACCAGCGACGCATGTGCATTATGTATTCCCAAAACCTCCCAAAAAAAATTAGAAGAAAAGTGATAATGCAGTATTCGTGACAACGCGGTAAGAGCGTACCATCTCTATGCTGTTACCGATGCCTGAAAGTGGGCATATGCTGCAGTGGCATACCTACAGTAGCCAAACCACGTTGGGGAAGCCAGCAACTCCTCATGATGGTTAGATCTCAACAAGTCCTTCGGTGGAAAATTCTTCTCACCAAGGCTAAAGAACTACTCGCTGTTCAAGTTCTTTCTCGGAGCTCTCGTCTGAGTGCGTTTGTTGCTCGAACGGCTACTCATCAAACTACTCGCACAAGTTTTCCGCTACATGGCGACCGTCACCCCATTATGGGTGCACGGCAGAGCAATCATTGCGACAGAGGAGACCTTCGTACGCCCCGCAGTAGACACAGCCACTATGTAAACCCCATGAGTGCTTCCAGGTACCCTGTGAACAGAACGTTACCAGGGCGATAGCGATACATTGAATTCATAGTAACATATCACAAATATCAACACGCTGATTGGAGGTCTGTGCCGAACCGCGTGGCTAGCTTAACCCGGATCGGACCGTCCGACTACTCAACGGCTTCGCAACTGCGTCTTAACTTACGCAGCGGAATCGGTGGCTGACGTCGCAGCTGCCGTTCAGGTCACTTTTCTACTCGGTTTGAGTTGTTGCAGTGGTTGGGAGCGTCGGAGTGGGATGTTGTTGGGAGTCCAATTCCGAAACAGCGGATTCGTATTGTCGCTAGCAGTAATAGACGATTTTCTTCCGTTGACTCATACCGTAAGATACTCACAGACCTCATGGCAAGGCTCTTCTTAACAAGGACAAACTCTTTCTTGGCGACAGCGCTGTGCGTTCGCGAAATACTCGTGTAGACCAACCATTGTGGCAAAGCAATGGCTCTCATTAGTAAGTACGTTGTTTAGATTCTATCAATCTATCTGTTTGAGGTTTGCCAAGGCAAACCTTGGCGTAATGGGTCTTTGGCAGTATGTTACCACTGAGACTATTATAGGCGACGCTAGTAGGTTCCCTGCACTTAGAGAAAGAACGTTATTGCTGCTGCTTCACGTTCCCGGTCTGCAAGCCGTTTACCGGCTCTGTGCTAAGAATGCACGATCGGGGCCAGTGCAGTAGCTTTAGGCAGCTTTCCGCTCAGGTCGTCCATCTTATATTAAAGCTTTTGGGTTTCCTTTGAACAGCTGGACAATACTGCTCTTGTACTGATCGGTTTCTCTACTAGCGTTGCAATATTAAGGCAAATCGTTGCAGTGTTTCAGTAGAAGCCATCTCTCTCCGGAACACTATAGCAAGAACGTGCTGGTGAACTGGTTTGTAGCACCCTGTACCGACACAGCCGAGATTTTACTTGCTGAAATTCTCCACCGCAAACAGTGCAGGGAGGGCCGACGGTTAGTCTCAATGTCACCACCAAACAGTAGAAGTAGTACAGATGCGGACGTTTTTAGGAGTTTCTTGTTTGAAACGCTACGACAAGGCAAGTGACGATACACACCTACCGCGGCATAGTTCTCGTCGATAGGTTCCAGGGCACAACTGAGTGTCCCTTCTCTCTACAGCTACGTTTGGCTATTGACGAAGCTAAAATAAGAACGTGGACAAAACGAAATCTTTCTCTTGTTATGTCAACGGCGGGCTGAGCACTCGCAATTTCGGGTCAGTTCAGGTCAAAAATAACTTTGTTCAATGCGACATCTAAGAACTTTAATCGTCTTTTTTTTTAAGGATTTAAGCTTCAACGACGCGCGCCTTCGTAGAGACGACGTTCGCCAACCCATTTACAATTGTCCGATCCACAAACACAAAAAAACGTTGTTAATTTGAGGCACCACGACTGTTCTTTTAATTTAACTAGTTTTAGAATATATATTCCGTTATTTAGTTATTTTCAGCAATTTTTTCAGTCCAAGCTGAAAGGGACGTGAAGAAACAGTTTTTCAAACCAGAAAATCCTTATTTAGATGTCTACTTCAAATGTCTTGATCTAAATATATATTTGTTTACACGCTGGTGGCGCTGCTATACTTTGACCAAGATAACCTTGCATACACTTATTATTCTTAAGTATTCTTAGTATTTAGTGATAAGCCACCATGGAAGTCAAGCACTTCCCCTAAAGGCCTAGCAGATTCTGACTTCGACCGGAGGAGACACACACCACACAAGAAAAAAAATATATATATTTATATATATATAATACCATTAAACATGTCTATCTATCTCGACAATAAATTCCCTTTAGCATATATGTTAACAGAAGCAGTCATCATGTAACCCGGCCGTCAGTCGTAGAGGGTGACATTTCTGACCTCGGAATGTTAACAGCGAATCTTCTCTAACAGACTGCAGCGCTGCAGACTGAAGCAGGTTCGTGTTCGGCACTTAGAGCTGGATTGTTCCCACATCTTGCCATTGGAAGAGCTCGGCCCTTGCGGAACGTCGTCTACTTTCATCTGGCCACATGATCCTGAACTGGTGTCAGCTAACGCTGCCGCCCCAGACAAGCAATAGCTTCCGTCGTTAGAGCTCTCGTAATGTCGTACTCGTTCACGCTTTTGCCGACATCTGTCTAAGAGCTATATATAAAAAAAGATTGTGATGATTTATTAATCATTTACAATTCGTTTGCACACTCGGTAGTGCTCGCCTTAATAAAAATGGTGGTGAAAAGGTGTCACGTGAGGTTAAGAATCAGCTGTCCGTGTCCTTGCTTGATGGTAGCCCCCGCTCTTATGGCCCGGTGCGAGCGTTATATCCTCAAGGTTCCTTGCAACGTTAAAACGCTAAGATCCATAAGATTCCTCTTCGTGATGCCGAGCCCCAAGAGCGTACTCGTAGATTCAGAGTCTTATACACCACTCATAGAGATAGTGATGGATCCGAATCTGCGAGGTTTTTGCAGGTCGGGGAGCGCCGCGCTTAGGAACTCGACGCCATATCTGGTGATCTTGTCCTTCCGCGCTTTTGCGAGGTCCCTGTTTGGGCCGCAAACCTCGGCATCTAAAACCCAGACCTCGGTTGGTGTTGTTATGACGAGGTCAGGCTTTAGACCCGGTGCGTCCGGTCGACGGAATACTCGCGCACGAACCACCCCATGACCCCTCTCGCGGAGAAGACGCGCCACGCGATCACAGACGTCGTCATGTCTTTTTATAGTTTGTTTGTGCGTTGTATGGCACATCTAAGCAACATGAGCCAACGTCTCAGGCGCATGACACGCATTCCCTGGTCAATCTGGCACGCGTTGGTAGTGCGTTGATACTGAGCTTTAGTAGGTTTAAGTACTCCTTACCAGATAGGTAGGGCATAAATCCAGTAATGTACAAAGGGCGTTTCGTGT
The DNA here is from genome assembly GCA_003439945.1 of Dermanyssus gallinae. NCBI lineage: Eukaryota > Metazoa > Arthropoda > Arachnida > Mesostigmata > Dermanyssidae > Dermanyssus > Dermanyssus gallinae. Next base: position 341,908 of record QVRM01006467.1, read on the forward strand.
GTATATAGATATATATATATATTAACTAGCGGGCCGTGATTTGATTTGTTGTTGTTCACGGCCAGGCCAGCTTCATAGGCGACAGGCATAACACTGCGTAGAGGGGCAATGCGTGCACCACGATTTCCAGTGAATAGCCTCTAAACGGTACACAGGCCTAGCAAATATATATATATATATATATATATATATATATATATATATATATATAATATTAGGCCTCTCTCAGCAAAGGAGCAGCAGGACAATAATAATATTGTCCTGCTGCTCCTTTGCTGAGACGGTGACATGCATAGACTTTGAACAGGAGCGCAAAGTTTTAAACCTAACCTACCGTGAATCATGATTCGTTCGTTTTGATAATCTAATATGAGTCAGAAAACAATGATGCACGTCGTGCTCGCGTGTAAGTAAGCCTTACGGCGTTCTTTCTAGGGATGGAAACTTAGAAGCGGCAAATCGCTTCGTGCTCCGTATGAAGTACGTGGACGGCTTATAGTTTCGGCTAGAGTACTAGAAGACATAGACTCTGATAAACCCGGCTGGACAGCACTTGTCCCTACGTTCAGAGTTCGTCTAACAGTTTATAGCATTCAAGGGGGGTTGTGACCACAAATGAGAGCTAGTTACGTGCGGCGGCGATCACGACATCGCATGCGTGACAGATGACCGACAACGATCGAACGTGACGACGAAACCAGGGAAATAAGAGCCAACAGCGTATATTAATTATTAAAAACGAAATATATTGTAGTAAAGTTGGTGGTAGACGAAAATATTAGCAACGTCGTTCAAGTTGGCGCAAGTATAACACTTGTGACAAGCGGGGGTAGCGCTAGTGACATGCGTGCATACAATGCATGGATATGAACAAGTATTAATAAATCAATAGACACGACATTGCTGTAACAGGTGTCGTGTCTTATGTCAATATTACGACGAGAACATCACACGTCTAACTGGGATATATATATATATATATATATATATATTAAAACAGCCTTTAGAGTAGCGATAATTGGCTAACGATAAAGATTGTCACCTAGGTCCTCTCGCGTTACCATATATATATATAATATACAACTTTATCTACAATATGAAAGCACACATTTAAGCGAAACCATCCCACGGTGGCACAGTTTTGCTCAGCACTATATATATATATATATATATACATATATATATATATATATATACGAGGTGTGTTCAAAAAGTATCGCGACTTTTGTGTTTTTTCAAAAATTATTCATTTATTCATGAATATCTATTTTGTCCCCTTCAAAGTAATCCCCATGAGATATTATACACTTGTGCCAACGGTTTTTCCAATCTTCGAAGCACTTCAAAAAACCATTTTTTTTAAATCTTGTTCAGCTCCTCCTTCGATGCCGTCTTTATCTCGTCAAGCGTAGCGTAACGTCGTCCTTTCATGGGCCTCTTCAGTTTAGGGAACAAGAAAAAGTCACAGGGGGCCAGATCTGGGGAATACGGTGGCTGCGGCATCATTAGTGTGTTGTTTTTGGCCAAAAACTCGCGCACAAGCAACGATGTGTGAGCAGGGGCGTTATCGTGGTGCAAAAGCCAATTTTTGTTCTTCCACAAATCCGGGCGTTTCTGGCGGATTGCTTGGCGCAAATTGCGCATAACTTGCAGGTAATATTCCTTATTGACCGTTCTACCCTGTGGCAAGAACTCATGATGCACCACGCCCCTGCAATAGAAGAAAACTGTCAGCAAAACTTTCACATTCGACCGAACTTGGCGCGCTTTTTTCGGTCTTGGTTCGTGCGGCAGCTTCCATTGAGATGATTGAGCTTTGGTTTCCACGTCATAACCATAAACCCACGATTCGTCACCAGTTATGACCCTCTGGAGCAAATTTGGGTCGTCGCGGACAGAGTCCAACATCTCATTAGCAATGTTCATGCGATGCTATTTTTGGTCGCAATTGAGCAATTTTGGTACGAATTTCGCGGCGACCCGTCTCATGCCCAAATCATTGATAAAAATCGAATGGCACGAGCCAATCGATATGTTTAGGTCCTCAGCAACTTCTCTAACGGTGATCGACGATTGGCCAATACCATTTTCTCCACTTCATTAATTTTTTCGTCTGTTGTTGAAGTGCTCGGGCGTCCGGCACGCTCTTCGTCGTTCACATCTTCTCGGCCTTCTGAGAACATTTTGTACCACCGATAAACGTTGCTTCGGTCCAAGGTAGCTTCTCCGTATGCCACAGTCAACATTCGGAATGCATCCGCGCACTTAATTTCGTTTTTCACACAAAATTTGATACAGGTTCTTTGATCCATTTTTTTGAATAGGTAAAAATCGAAGACGATCCAAAACACGTGCAAGCAAAGCAGCTGTCAACAATTAAGTGAACATTCAAAATGGCCGAGCTTGTCGGCATAAGTGAGAGACATGAGTACCAGCATAACGCCACAAAAAATCGAAATTCGAATATACGTAACCCGCGAAAATTTTAAAGTCGCGATACTTTTTGAACACACCTCGTATACACACATATGTATATATATATATATATATATATATATATATAGGAACACGTGTTTATGTCGTTTTTGTCTCTTTGTTCTTACGTTTATTGGTCGTGCCTTGCCGCAATCACGTTTCGCTGTGGCTTGGGCTTGAACAAGCGATCCTTTGTTTAGTTGTCAAGATTGAATTAGCACACGCCTGCTCGCGGAAGGTATCTACGAGACGACGAGAAAGATACATCAAGCCTGCTGTCCCAGCGATGTACCAAATAATAATGCCGCGATCTCTGTCTATCTGATCTTTGTGCCTATCCTCGCACTCTTTTCTCTTGCTCTGTAACGCCCTTTCAAGTCTCAACGTCTCCCGTCTCCGGTATGGCGCACGATTTCAAACGGGAACATCTACACTTGGCGATCGTCGTTGACAATGACAGGATACGACTTGAGATACGCCACGCAGATTTTCATCTTTTGTGTGCCTGCTGTTAATACCGCGGTTGCTGTTGCTTTTGTTGTTGTTGTTGCTGGTGTTGCTGTTTTTCGGAACCTTCTGGTGGTGTTGTGTAATAGCGAACACACAATACGCAAAATTCAAAGCGCAGAAGATAAACTCCTCTCCCTCTACGATCAGCAACGTCCGACGGGCCGCTTAGACTGCTAGGTGTCGCTTGTCTATATCTCAGCAGCAACACACATGCAGTTTCGGCAACGGAACATAGTAACGAAAACGGACTTATAGGGTACGGACAACTAAATAGGGTTGCGACAACGAAATCGGATTCCGACAACTAAATAGGGTCACGACAACAAAACAGGGTTTCGACAACGAAATCGGGTTCCGACAACGAAATCGAGTTTCGACAACGAAATCGAGTTTCGACAACGAAATCGGGTCCGGACAACGAATTCAGGTTCCAAGAACGACATCGGGTCCCGACAACGAAATTGGGTTCCGACATCAAATTAGGGTTCCGACATCGAATTAGGGTTCTGACTAAGAAATAGGGTCCCGACAACGAAATAGGGTTCCGAGAACGAAATAAGGTTCTGACAACGAAATAGGGTTCCGACAACGAAATAGGGTTCCGACAACGGAATAGGGTTTCGACAACGAAATAGGGTTCCGGCAACAGTACATTGTCTCAGTGACGGGATGCAGTTTCGAAATGCATGGCAAGGATGCCACCGGGGGCGACTAACGTGCCAGACGGCTGTCATCCGGGACTCCCTACACTCTCCCGCCCCGAAGATTGAAAGACTCCTCTAGAGAAAACTTAAACCATCTACAAATCACCGTGTACAGGGCCGCTTAGGCCAAAGGCGCAATTGGATCACTCTCGCAGATCAACTAAGGTGCGATCGACACTTTGATATGCAGATCTTTGGGGGAAATCGAACTGCGCGTAGAATGACCGGCGGCTGTTACCAACAAGTCAAGTGATCAGCCAAGCAAACTGTTCCTCTATTTCTCATTGGCTTTCTGTCTCCTTCTGTTGCTTTTCTAGTTCCTCTATTTTACCCTCCTCTATCTCTCTCGCCCGTCCCTCTCATCCATCTCTCTCTCCCTCACACGCTATCTCTCGCTATCCTTTCTTCTGTCACTTCCTTACATGTTTGTCTCATTGTTTCTTATAATCGAATCGTATACCCGCTGCTTTACAAGAGCGAAGAATAGAAGCCGATCATCTGTTTATCGGCGATCTCTGTCTGTCGGCCGACGATCCGTCCTGTTGCTGCCCGATCTACTGTGCGTCTCTGGTGCCTGGTGCGTCGTCACGGTCTCTGCTGTCAATGCCCAGGTTCACCTGCAACACCACCTCCAACACCGCCAACGCCACCAGCACCACTGGTCTTTGAGCAGTGCTCATTGAGAAACCAGATGATGAACCATACCGCTGCTAAGAGTCAGCGGCCGGTTGGGATGCTGCTGCTCCCGCGAGAACGGTTGAGGAAACCTTAGAGCCGTCTCAACATGCTGTTCGCCGGCCCTCCGGTGTCTCTCTAAACATATGCGTCAGCGCGATTTCAAGCTCGTAGGCGAACGACGAAGGATAGATAGCCTAGAAGCAAAAACAACTTTCATCCTGAAACACACGTTTTTAGTTCTTGTGGCTGATGAGTCGTCAGCTGACGGATATTGTCCTATCATTGATGATGACAACGCCGTTGTTAAAGCAATTGGCTTTGTCTGTATTGCTAGTAGGTCTCGTTGTCATCGTTGTCTTCATCATGGTTATCGGTAATATCCCTGTTGTTCTTGTTGTTGCTGTTGCCGTTGTTGTCGTTGCCGTTGTTGTTGTTGTCGTCGCTGCCGTTGTTGTTATTGTTGTCGTTGCCGTTGTTGTTGTCGTTGCTGTTGTCATGTTGCTGCTACTGTTGTTGCTGTGTCCTACACTTAGCTAGCCGACCATAGACCGCGTAGAACGCAGCAGGGGTATTTTGCGGGAGAGCAGGCAAGGAACAGAGGAAAAACCACAGGCAAGAATATAAAGAAAAAAACAGGAACATAGCAACAAAGCAGGAGAGAGAGAGACAGCGACTGATCTAATGAAGCCAGATAGTTATAGGGTTGTGTGCTTACTATAGGTTGATGCCTCATGCCTATCTTCCTGCCTGAGCTTTGACCTCGTAGGTCTTGTTTGACCTGACCGACTGTCGATTTTGTCGAGTCACACTCATCACTCGGCACTCTAGCTAGTAGGCGGTGTATCGTATCATTGCCACCACCACCGGGCGTGTTCGCTAAGGACAAGAACCAGAAAGCGCACATATATATATATATATATATATATACAGTCTTTTCCAGAGACGTGCAAGTGAAATAAAATCGTTGTTGTCGATACATTCGTATCCCCGTTTCCGTCGCCCGTCTTAGCTAGTGGCGCAGCTTTCTCTCTCTGCTTAGGTTCCAGGCAGGTTCATTCCGTTTCCTTGACCTCGATCTTGCGCACTGAAACACGCTCTCGTAACGCACGCACGACGCCGCATTGGGCTGGTAGTTCGAACAGAGACGAAGGGCCGTCTCGAAAAGCACCACATTTGCCCGTGTCTGTAACTCAATGCAGCTTGTCTTCCTATAACGCTTCGCGAAGCATGATATCAGAGAGCTGTCTGAGAGCAACAACAAGGCTTCAGAAGGTGCAGGTCAACAATGACAGCACGCGCTTTTGCGGAGTTTTATTGTATATGCTGCTACTTTGAAAATTCACTTTGCGGGAAGGGTTAACGTACGCCTGAATGAGGGTCTACGATGACAGACACTGTTGTCTTACGAAACGCCGACAATGACGTTTAGTTTTTGAATAGACATTTGATCGGACGATTTGCTGCACGTGGTGTCTTCATGAAAATCCGTGTTCAGTAAAAGTGCCATGAAATCTAGTCTTGCTTGCACTTGTGCAAACTTAGCGGGCAACTGTGTGATTTGTATTATCTCCAATTACCCTATAGAACAAGTCCGTTGACTATTACGTAATAATAATAATATTAATATGATGCCTATTGCCATGGAGACACTAGGACCAATCATCAAGGAAAGTATTTCTCAAAGATTTAAATAAGCGAATTCAGGAGGTCACGTTAACTTTGGCCGTTTGCAGAGGGAACGCGGCATCTATTTCAGGCGCCATGAAGTAAAGTAATTACTTAAAAGATGTGCAATAATACGTTCAGACCTCACAACTGTACTGTAATACTAGTAATATTAATATCAATAATAATAACTAATATTATTATACTCAGCGGGCAGTTGCCAATTGAACTGAGCAGAAGTGTGTAGTAAGGCCAACTAGACTTTCGTTCGTGCGGGAGGTAACGTACACCATACATGCCGTGTTGTACGTATAATGCCGGTCTAACAGCAACCAGATTAATAAGCGAGGGAACAGGGAAAGCTATTGTTTTAATACAGCACGTTGCAGCGATTGATCTGATACGCTCGAACAATACTAAAGTGTTGTTGTTGTTGAAGTCAAAACTTCGATGTTTGGCTGCGTGGCGCGGTCGCTCACGTTACTTCGACATTTGCCTAGAAGCTTGACTGACTGAACGGTTGGGCGTCGGACGGACTCATTAGCTGAGTCGCTGATGTGTCGGGAAGCCGGGTGGCCATGTACGTACCATATAGGGACTAACCGGCAGCTCAAGAAAGCTGACCCGTGTCCGTTCAAGCAGCAGCCATAGCAACCGTAAAGAGAAGTAGCGGTTACTGTTTCTGCAAGCGACTTAGCTTTCATGGCTGACTTTGACGATGGAACGTATGCGGCCTAGTGCGGCCTATGGCTATTGAGGGCGCATCCAATAAATATATATATATATATATTTTTTGGTCATTTGGACGTTTTATGTCTGGAAAAGCAAAGCTGGTCACTCCTAAACTGATTTTTATACGTTTCAACCTAGACGGAGCGAATTTCAAAATGGGCTGAGTATTATCTGCCTTAATCTAAAAACTGAGGAAACAGAAAAAGAACAATGTCCTATAGAACATATAATACCCAACCGCCCTCTTCGTAATGATGATTGTTGCAATTGAAAACTATTGGCCTTATAAACTGTACGTTCCGTCGTGGATTTGACCTCGCGCTGCACAAATGCGGTGCTTATTCCAGTAATGTGCTAAATGCAAGCACTTGCATTAAACAGCATCAGTAATAGCGGTCCAATAATATCTCTACACGTACAGCTCGTACACGTGTGTTCTATACTGGTCCTGGCTGCTGACGTGGGGCACAAAACCTGCAAATGTATTCGCGCCTGTCAAAAAGGTGCCGAGCCGTGAATTCGCGAGGAAGACTCAGATATAACACATACACGAACGTGTGTGTGTGACGATTCTGAGATAAGAGTACCACTTGGTTCGAGTTCTACATGTCCCGTTGATTCTCACTTTAGAACTCGTTTTCGTCTGTTTTGAACGAGGCAAAAGATCTCACTCGCCTGTCATTAATCCTGCTCGTTTCGGCCTATTGCCATAAAAAAAAACACATTGCGATCGTTCCTACTATTATAGCTAAGCAGCGCTGCTGTCGCCTATAGGTTGTCACACTACCTCAAAAGAACAATGAAAAAAACACAAAAAGTACAAACCGGTCACCAACTGAAGGGTCCCGTCCCCCCCCTCCGCCCAGCAAGCGACCAGCAAGCTATAATGGCCAAGTGAAACAAACAATTTACCAGCTCGAGTACCAGCACAACCAGCTGACGAAGCAGCAGCAACGCTGCTACTGCCGCCGCAGCCACGCTATGAGCAGTCATTAATCTTCCTAAACACAGCAACCGAAACGTACTGAAGTAGTTGCGAGGCGCTGTAGCATCGACCACAACGACGACAACGTCGCCACCGCAGCCGTTGTTGTTACACCACGATCTCCGACACCAGATAGATAGCCAGCCACTGGCTAAATAGGCCATCAGTAAGCCCGCCGCGCTAATAGGAAACGCGGCACAGCGGTTGCCGCATGTTGCCGCAAAGCCAACGTCAGAATCCCACACGTTGGCCCCAGACAAGTGGGCGGAACGCTCGTCGTCCGTTCATTGCTGTTGTGGTTGCCGCTGATGTTGCTGTTAATCATGTTGTTGTTGTTGCTGTTGCTCAAGTTGTTGTTGTTGTTGTTGCTGCTGTTGCTCAAGTTGTTGTTGTTGTTGTTGCTGCTGTTGCTCAAGTTGTTGTTGTTGTTGTGCGGTTTTTGTATTCTACTATCTCTACAGCGCGGCAATTACTATCACTGTCGTCGTTGTTTTCCTTCTCCTTGCTGCTTTTGTTGTGGTCACTGCTCTCATTGCTGCTGATACTATGTTGCTATTGTTGCTGGTACGTTTTTCTGTCACAGTAGGCACACTGTAATTGTTTTTTTATGCGGCTGGTACTATTGAACTCATTGTTGCTGTTGTTGTCATTTCTGATTTTGCTGTAAATTTTTTTCTGTTAAGTTCTATCTCGCCAGAAATTTCAGAAATGACGAATGAAGCCATGCACCATCATTAGAATCAGATCTCAGGTGCACACACAACAGTGAGGTTCCTTGGGTCTAGCATCCTAAAGGAGAGTCTCTTATCGATTCTGGTGGCTAGAAAAGACGAGGAAGATGGAAGAAGATGATCTGCCAATTTGAGGGTATTTGCGGTGTGACCGGGAAGAGAACAGAGAAGACTCTCTCCGACCTTCGATACGATTGGGAACCTAGGCACCAAGGTGGGCCCTAACGCCCATCAAGTCACGGTCACTCTCGTCTAGCACTTGCCTAAAGGTGACGTGTGTTGACAGCATGAGAAGGAGCTACGACTCTTTTAGGCCCTTTAGTCCGCTAAAGGAGGCGTAAGGCAATTTAGACCACACCTCCTTTACGCAACTAGTTATAAGGGACATTATGGAGGGCTGCATCTTAGATCACATCGAGAATGCCCTACGCCAGACTACGGACATTGCCGGACTCCTATCGACCAATTCCCGTAAGAAGGGAACCACCGGGCTATGGACGGCAATCGTCTTCGCGGCCCTTCCCGATGTCCAAAAGTTCTGGGCCTACAGCAGGTATAAGAGACGTGGTCCTAGTGCGCCGCCAGGGAATGGACACCGTGCCGACCTGGCGGCGTTGTCAACTAGTGCGATACTCCGCCTTCTTGTGCACGTCTGAAGTAGTAGGCAGCGTTCGCTGCCATAGGTGCGTCTCTCCAAACAGTGCAGAACCATATTCGTCTGCTATAATTAAAGCGTTGAGGAGCACACGGCTTACAAGCTTAAAATGTTGAATGCCCACCCGTGGTGTTCTGCTCGGACTGACAGCTTTAAGATGACTGGCATTGTACTTCTTTCGACTGCGCTTTCTTCCTGGGAGCCCTAAAACTTATGAGAAGCAATCTTCGCAGCAGTTACAGCTGCAGTTACACTCGTAGAGTTCTAGGGAGCTCAGAACATCTCTAATCGGGAAAAACGTCAGGTCCAGACGGCATACCCGTCTCCGGAGATAAGCTACTGGTGAAAGCATATTTGTAGAGGTAGCCGATGCTCCTAGCATGGGTTTCGGCAAGCATAGACATTTAGCAGATTCAGTCGCAGGCCTGCCTTCCCCGCGAGTCATCGCCTAGAAGACGTGATCTCTACCACACTAATTTGCTCGACGTCAAGTATGCTTTGAACAGCCTCCCATAGCGAGTCACACTCGATACTCTCTATAGGAAAAAGGACGCGTCTTACCTTCGTGGTCATATCCGACCACCTACATGACCAAACAGTCCAGTCCCAAGAAACAACTCTTAGTACTTTTAGTATACGGGTGTTACAAGGCTTCACATTTGGTTCGCTGCTATAGAACATAGTAAGCAACCGACCTCCTTACCGACCATACCCGGACACCGGATTGCGAACGAGGCGATCTCCGACGCCACGCACTTAATGCGGAAAACCGAGCTTATCTTAGACCTGACAAGAACGAGACAATTCTTCTAGTAAACCAGGGAAATTACCCCGGTAAATTACCTCATAGTTTTTATTGATTAGCTCTCACCTGAGCCAGGTGACGGAAAGAGCCCTTAAAACTGCCAATAACTTCGCACTTCTCACGCTTACAACTTTTGGCCTCAGCAATTCAGGCGACGCATCATGTCCGTGGCTAGAGTATAGCGACGGTGCTTCTATTTGTTGAACGCGAAAGAGCGCCGCCGTCTATAGGATGATCCTATATCTAAAAAGAAATACAAACGGCAGCGTAGCATGGCCCCTAACATCAGACTGGCTAAACCGGACTGGGGGAAAACTAACCGTCCAAACCATTCAGGTCCCGACGAGTCACGGAAACCTCATGTTTTAACAGACCACACACGGTTCTGAGAGGTTAGCATGGACGGAGCAGTGTGCATCATAAGCGTACCCTAGACCTCCGGGGAGCAAACAAAACACGGGTGACGGATGCTCATCACGCGGAGGTAGAAACCGTCGAATTTCTCTTATCTAGTTAAATAGTCAACTTGGTTAAGCATTTTTGACGTTTTATTTGGTTGGCTCGCTAACTAGCTCTAGAAGGAGAACATTTGCCACAGCCGAAGTAAGGCGTGGCAGGCTTTGGGACAGCAATAAAATATATTACACCTTACTGCTTTTCTTCTTTCAGCCTTCTTCCTCCGCAATACCTTTTCTTTCTCTAAATAATTGTCCCCTGTAGTCATTGTCACCCCAAGATACTTGTACTGACTTAGATAGTCCAAATCCCTCCCCTGGAATACAAGCTGCCTTTCCCCCAAACCCCATTAAATACTAAAATAAATCATCGGTCATTGATTTATTTGCGGTCAGCTTAAGCGAGGACAGAGTAAACTATATTGGAGAAAGGAATTCGTTGAGTGAAGGCGGGCTTATTCGATCACATATCCCAACTAGCGCTGAACGCTAGAATTCAAGGTACATGACGACACGTCGAGAGCCCCCAGACGAGTGCCTCGGGCCCGCAATCTGGACGTTGCGGCTCTACTGGAACGTTCGCATGAGGTCCTGCCGATTCCCGATTCCATCGACGTCGAGCAATATGCTGATCGCCTCGTGGAGATCCTTCAATCGTCTACTTGCTCCCCCAGGAAAAAGAAACATCGCCCTTGGTTCAACCACGACTGTCACGTTGCTCGAGCGACACAGAAGACCCTCCACTTGTTGTCAGAGCTGCAACCTGCCGTTAAGCCGCTTGCTGATGTTTTCCGAACGATCTGCCGGAAGACATACACTCAGCAGAAGAAACTATATCTCGAACAACAGGAGGCTATCCTCCTCACACACGCAGAACGAGCTCCATACAAGTGGCTTACACGCGGTGGGCAGACCTCCTGTCCTATTAGCTCTGTCACCCTCGTCGGACATTTCACCGAAATGTTTGCATCGAGTGACACGATCCCCCGCGAATCACCATTGTTCGCTGCTGTTTGGGACGAGGAAACGACAAGATATCAGAGCGAACTTGAGAAGGACTTCACGGTCATGGAAGTTCTGCAGGCTCTTCAAGGGCTGTGCAACAACAAAGCATCAGGACCGGACGGCGTTCGGAATGAGCACCTTAGAAGCTCGCTTGTACTCGCTCCGTGTTGGACAGCATTGTTCAACGAATGCCTTAAGACGGGGCTTCTCCCAACACAATGGAGAAATGCGACCCTACTGGTGATCCCAAAAGGCAAAGGTGACCCTACCCACCCCTCGGCCTGGAGAGGCATTGCAAAGAAGAGCGTGTGCTATAAGCTGCTGTCGTGCTTGATCACGAAAAGACTAAGCGCCTTCTTGGAGGCCACGAACGTTATACCTGAAGAACAACATGGATTTCGGAAGGGGCGTTCCACGCAAACAGCGTGCAGAATTCTCCTGGATGACGTCAAAGAAACCCTCTCCCAGCCAGGGCAGTCTCTGTACGCGGTATTCGTCGACTTCAAAGCCGCCTTTGACTCCGCTCCACGTGATCGTGTGCTCAGCATTCTGGCAGAAGTCGGCGTTCCCTCGAAGATGCTGAACCTCATAAGAGAGATCTTACAGGAAAACCGGGTGACAATCGACGATGGAGTGTCGGAACTGCCGGCGTTTTCGCAAACAACCGGGTTTGCCCCAATCTGAGTCCACTTCTCTTTTCCGCCCTCTTGAAGGACCTGCCAAAACGAATTCGGGGGTGTAGAGATCTCGTTAAGGTTTTATTGTACGCAGACGATTTAGCTGTATATGGAAGTAGCCGTTTCCAGGTCCAACAGGCGCTGGCCAGACTCAACACTGCCGTTTCAGAGTTGGGGTTAACAATTAATCTTCGTAAGACGGAGGCACTAAAGTTCCGTAGAGGGGGCAGGGTCGCGCGTGACGACTCTCTTCATATCGGTAGCTTTTCTCTCGCCTACGTCAATAAGTTCCCTTATCTGGGACTAATCATGCCGTCAAATGGGGTAGGGTTCTCGGCGCATGTTATGGAGAGATGCAGGAAAGCCCTTATAGCGGCATCTTCCATCAGGAGCCCGCACCGCCTGTCCCTCGTCACAGCCATTCGCCTCTTCGACCTGAAGATCGCCCCCGTGGCTTCATATGGAGTGGAGTTAATATGGGCGCACCTGACTCCCAGAAACCTCGACCAGCTGAATCAGATAAAAGCAGCTTTCCTGAAACGGACTCTGGGACTTCATACGTCAACGCGCAACCGCCTCGTCTTCTTATTAGCAGACTGTCCACTTTTTATAGAAGACCTAACGCGCCGTTATAACCTCCCGCAAACCACAGCCTTCATCGACTGCATTAGAAAATGGGAGGCGAAATTTTCTGAGCTCGACCCGGAATTTTTCAGTACCGGAGCGATGAGAAATGCGGAGTGGAAGGGGCCAGAGCGTAGCAACAGGCACGTGATAACACGATTTGCAGTACACGGCTTTCATCACATTTTATGTCAACGTGCTGAATTCCATGAACCATGTGAGACTTGTGTATGCCGCCGCTGCGGTGAACACTGCCGAAGATACCATGCCGCAAAATGCAATCTTGTGCAATCTTTAAATGAACTAGCCCGTCATTGTGGGGCCTTGTAGCTTATATATTGTATATATATATGTATGCGTATGTATATGTTTATATATGTGTGTATATATGTGTATGTGTATGTATCCATACATATGCAGATCACCCGGTGATAGTCTGGACTCACTGTCCTTATAGTTGTTAAAGAGATGTATTTGTGATTACAATCGCTACTCAACCTGAGTGAATAAATATGATATGAAATTAAATACTAAAATTGCTCATTTTTTAATTAAACACCATCTCCAGCCCTTCCGCTGCTTCCCTACATACATTTAACGTTTGTCGAACTTTGCTAGCGCCCCGCCATAACACTACCATATCGTCAGCAATTAGCAGCACTGATGTCTTGATCTTGAAGCTGGGTATATGCGCCTAGCTTCTCTTAAAACCTTCCTCCAACGTTATTTGATACAACTTTTTCTGTCCACCATCGCATATGCTTTTTAAGATCTAAAAGCCCTGATACACACCCTTGTCCCCGCAATGTCAATGCTTCCAACACCTGACATAATAAAAATGTATTATCATCTGGCGTTTGAGCTTATTGCTCATACGATTTCTATTTGCCCTGCATCTTCTGTTGCATCTTATGTCAACCTTTACCTCTGTCTCTCGATACCACTGATAGACAACCATCTGATGACCTCCATTGCCCCTTTGATCTCCACAGCTACTATGCGTTCCCACTCCTTCGGCAAGTATCTCCTATTGTCCCAATTTCCTCTCTACCTGTAGTCCCTCCTAATGTCTCGCCCTTGCCTGTATTCATATTGCCCCCTTCTGTCCTTTTGGCCCCTGTTTCTATTACTGCTAATATATTATTCAAAATTGGAAATGTCACATGTGAGAAAATTTTGTTTATTACTATACATTTATCAGCATGTGTATCTATAGAACCACAGAAGGAATGCCACGAATTATTGTCAAATAGTATTTAGTTCGAGCGTTAATACTAGTAGAGCAGAAAACTATTTTTATTTTAAGAAGACTAACTGGGACATGCCGTTCGCACACACGGCCGCCTCGACACGTAACTGTGAGCCAGTAGTGCGGGATCCAAGCCACTAAAAAACAGTCACGTCCCCACCACCACACTCAACTGGGAACTACGCAAGCAACACTTCAAACAAAGCTGAGGTAGGTGAAGGAGACTAATAATAATATAATGCTGATCGCATGACGCATAAGCACTTAGAATCGGCGCTTCTGTCTGTGAGCCATTTATGTGCAAACTGCATGGGGAAGTGGTAGATTCCAATGGCCTACACCAACTGAGTTGCCTGAAGAGCCCCGGTAGATCGTCTAGACACGCTGAACTAAACAGTGTGATTATAAGGTCTTTTCAGAATGCCGGCATACTATCTGCACTTGAACCGAGAGGTTTAGTGTTCGCCGGCGAAGCATGATCTTATGGAGTGACCATTGTATTATGGTCACATGGGAAGTCTTTAGTTTGGAATGCAATGGTTTTGCGCACAACCGCGGCTCGCTACTTATAACACAGCTCACTTGAGCCTGGGTGGGTAGCAAAGCACGCGGACGCTTGAAAACGGTATAAATACGCTGGACTGGAGGCAATATTTATGTAAACGAATTCAGGAGGTCACGAACGACCGAAATGAGGGTCAATTCTTGAGGCAAGCGTTGTCTTTGGCCGTTTGCAGAAAAAAACGCGGTATCTATTTTAGGCGCCATGGATTACAGTAATTCTAAAAAAGAATTGCCCAATGGTGCAATTTTAGCCGCTATTGTATACAGTGAAGATATATATATATATATATATATATATATATATATATATATATATATATATATATATTTGTGTTTATACTACCTGGTGAATAAATGTTTGAATAAAAAAGAATTGCTATACTACGTTCAGACCTCACAACTGTAACACTGTTTAACATTCAATAATAATAGGATTTTTTCGGCATTTCGACATATTGTGATTCTGCCCCACACATACATCGAAATAATAACTTCGACGCGTCTAACAAAATATTAGCGTTTATTCTATGCTGCAAGTGAAGACGTTGATACACCAGTAGGGAACTATAATTCTGAATTATACAAGAATCAGCTTGTTTAGAAGAAACTGAGTCGTATGCCCATCAGCATGTTGGAGTGATTTTCTTCTCCACAGTGTTTACTTACTTGGCTAGGCTCTTGTTGTAATTTTAGTACAATCGGCAGGAGATTTTCTTTCATGAAATGGGAAAACAAGCGCACTGCTGTTTCAGAGAAGGGAAGCCGTTTTAAAAGCATCGGAGACGGTTTTTCATACCAAATTGTGCGCACAATATGTTCACTTGGAATTTCCAATTGAATCACGTAGCCGAATGTAAACATTTAGATTGTAGAATAAATTAACGATTTGCATGATCATATTATAGGCCATTCATAGAAGGCATTTGATAACATCAATGATTTATTCTTCAATAATGGAATCTGTATCAATAGCTACGCCAAGATTCTTGTAAGACATAGACTTTCAGATTGGATTCTGTACGACTTGGTATAGCTTTGATGACTAAGCACGTTATGATCAAATTAGATATGCCAATTATTTTTCTCTATTGGTTCAATTTTTGTCATGTCTATTATATTAGTCAAACTTAAAACGCTGATCATCGCTACTACCTGTTCTGCGCTATATAGTATTCTAAAACTCCGTGAGAACGTTGCAAGCAAAGAGTGAAAGACGAATGCCACGAGGTAAGCCCTGCACTATTTTACGACCCAGCATTGAATGATGTCCTGCGCGCCAATACTTACTTACAAATACTTCAACTGCCACTCTGTTCAAATTAAACCGAAGTAAAGGAAGTGGAGTGGAGGAACGTGACTTCCCATCATGAATTATTCAGTCATCAAAAGCTTCAAGTAGTTGACTTTGCTATACGAGTTTGTACTGTTTGGGGCGGAGTATTTTGGCCAGTGGAAAGTACAGGTAGCACTGGCTGCGATTGCTCTCATAACCACGCAAGCTATGCACGCCCATTTAAGCCACAGGACTGTAATGCATAGCTAAATCACGTAGGTTTTTTTTTGTAGACTGGTGTGATAATTGACTCTGTGAAGACTGCATGCATTTTTAGGACTTTCTAATTTCCGACCATATCACGACCATTGTAAGTGGTTTGGCAAGCATATCCGCCAATTCACTGAACCTACTCAATAGAGGCAAAACGTTGCCGGTACAGTCAAACACGCGATTGTGAGAACCTAGTAGACTAGGTCAAGCAAAAAGACTATCCAAGTTTGCCTCTATGCATCACTGCAGATGCGTAAAAAGAGCAGAAGCTTCTGAAAAACAGTCCTCAAGACAGCCATGTTGTTGCTATTGTTGAGAAGAGCTTCGCCATTGTAAAAGTTCCTGCTTTGGTTGGTTGTGGCAAAAGAAAGCTTTGTATTTTTACATCGCATATTTGCGACAGAAAGATCTACAAGCTTTAAAATGTAGGCGTTTGTTAACATGCAATTTCGTTTCTTTAAAAAACGAAAATTACTTTCGTTTTTGCAGATCTGGTAGTAATTGCAATCGGATTGCCGTCGGTTTTCGTTGTTCGTTTCACAATTCGTTTCAACAAATCTAACAATCCAGCAGCAGTAGCAGCAGCAGAGTTAGCAATCCAGTTCGTTCGTTGCCCTAACACGGCTAGCCCTAATATAGTCTCATGGTAGGTCTCAATGTCGCGTGCGCTAATAAATTGATGTTTTTAGCCTAAATTATTTGCTCGCTTATGCCAATTACATACTGATTTCAAACTACTAAAATACTAACTTTAATTAGTAATACACTACTATGTACAATGCACTAATTATTATTTGTCTCAAAAGTGGGTCTATTGGCTTTCACCGTTTCTAAGTGCGATAAAGGAGGCATTCCATCTGCTGTAACCGAGCGTGGCGAGTACTTCTTTCTAAATCGGTTTAAAGGGGGTCAGAACAGTTAGAAGACAGAGACAGAAATTTTCTCAGCCGTTAAGGGCTCGTCAAAACGAGGATGTAGGGAGGGAAACCACAAAACTACCAGGCTGTTCAGGGTACGCCGAATCTCCATGCAGCCCCACACTCAGGTCGCGGGCTTCCTCCCCCCAGTAGAGCGCACCACATTCATTACGCTTCGAAACTAGTTAGAAGACGTGAGATGACCTAACATCGCGACGAAGACAGTGCGATTTTTCGGCGATTCTCAAATGTGCAGAAAACTTCAAATCCACGTTCGGAAGCTTTTGCTCACAAGCCGAAAATTATCAATTGAATCTTATACTAAACGTTATCAGACTATGGGTGAAACAAAATCGCTTCAACGTTTAGCGCCTTTCACGACGCTAGCTGTAATAAGTCCTAAACTAAACAGTCTAACACCAAACTATTAGCGTTGGTGCACATACGCACTGTTTGGCTTGGCTCTTCGTTCGCCGATATAATACTATCTTTTCTAAACAGGTTTCCCGTCACGAGATTTAATTTTTTGAGAGTTTCTGAGAGAACACTGTGATTTGGTTCTAATGGGGCACATCCTTAATTCAGGTGGCAAAAAACATAATTCGCCGTTTTGAATTTCATAGCGGTTAAACTATCCATAAGGGAAACATTATTATTGGACTTACGAGACCAACAACGACAACCAAGCATTAGAATTGCACAAATAAGGCACCAGTGTTCGCACCCAATTCACCGAAGCACCAGCAACAACAACAACACCAACATATGACGAAGAGCACGAATGACAATATTAGCCACCCCGCTACACCAACAACCTATGAAAGTACAATCCTATACAAACAAACTAGTAAACTACTATTCTGGTAATATACGTATATCGTTGTAGTACTATTCTATATAATCACAACAACAACAACAACAACAGTTACAACGACGACAAGTGCAGCAGCTGCAACAATGGAGGTAACCATACGGGTTTCTACGTCGTTCTGAATGTTTTCGAGTATAGACGAAGACGGCGCCAGGCAAGACTGCTTCTGCAATGAGTCGCCGGCGGCTTTTTACTAAATCTTATCTTGGAATACTACCACCATGGTCACTAGCGGTGTCAAGTAGGCGGTACATGTCGCCGTTGAGGCCGTGGTTGAAGGGCATCGCGGCAGCGAAGAAGCTAATGAACGAACAGATAACTAAGCGACCGACGGCAACGCAAACAACAACAGCAGCAGCAGCAAAATATGAGTACATTTGAATTGAAAGATAAGAATACATACAAAATAACAACAACAACAACAGCAATAGCGACAGCAACAACAGCAACAACAACAACCACAACAACAACATGTTGTTTTGTTGTCGGCCTGTTGGGTCGAGCAACGTCGAGCCACTGGGCTTTGGAGATGCGGCTATCGGTATGCGCCTCAGACTACATATACCATACATTAGCTTACCATAGAATAGCGATAACAACAACAGCGACAATAACGATAACGAGAATAGAAGAAACTGCTAATAAATAACAACAACCACGATACGAAGAAGAGGTCATTATCGTCTGTTTTTTTTCTTCTTTTTCCTCTTCTTCTTCTTCTTGTTAGCTACCTACGATGCCGCTGCGTCTCTCAGCCTCCTCATTGCTTCGTAGCGGCGGGTGCGCGACAAACAACAAGAAAACAACAGCCGGCCAGACAGACAGTGGGACGACAAGGCGGAATCTACTGTCGGCCATTCGAAGCTTCGAGTAGGCCAGACTAGACCGAGTAAGGCTGAGCTAGGCTATCCTAGGACACAGCTACGTGAACGTTTCCGATGTAAACAATGGCAGGCGGCGACGGCGGCGGCGACGACAACAACAACCACAGCAACAACAACAACAACAGCCACGACAACAACAAAACAGCAGCATTAACATCAACTTGAACAGCAACCGGAAAAAAAAAACAATATAAACAGCAACGAAGGCAGATACTAGATAACTCGAATAACAGCAACAATAGCAAAAACGCAAAAAAACAATAGCTAGACAGGGAGAGAAGGGGTATCGTAAGTTGGTGAATTTTTAAGATTGTAGGACGACGCGTCAACAACGCCATACGTAAGCGGCTGAGAGATACAATGGTGTTTAAAACGTTTTAGCTAGGCATTTGCCTATTTGGTTAACCGTTTTGTTTTTTGTTGATATACTCCTTGAGAAGCTCAGTGCACTTTTTTCACCAAGATTTCAGAGCATTTATACCGCCTGAGGCGAATTTCGCAATCTTTGACTGAATATAGGCAATGGCAGCAGCCTTAACCTCTATATTGCTAGGAAAACTCTTTGTACCGAGACTTCGCTTTGAATTTCCGAAGAGGAGAAAGTAATCCTACGGGGCAGGTTAGAAAAATTGGTAAGTTGTCCAATATGTTCAAATCCTAGTTCGGTCAGTTTCGCCAAGGCTAGACCTGGTCAAACAGGATAATCTTCTTCTGCAAAACTGGCCGTTTTTTTGTGAGTTCTTGCTGTAGGGGGTCCAATAGTACTGCATAGTAATGTCCTGTGATTTTGCTAAAGGTAGGCGACGTTGGCCCCAAAACATCGAAGCCAATATCTTTCCGGTCGATGCCGGAATCGATGCCGTTGTCCGCACCGCAAATAAAAAGACGAGAAAGAAAACTCTTGTCATCTAATGGACACTGCTTCTTTTTCCTAATCAGGTTTTTCGGGTCAGCTGAAACATACGTTACTACTACGACCATTGTACTACTACTACTACTACCATCAATTTAGGCGCAACATATTTACTAAATTAAAATAAAGATATAAAAGGAACTATTTTTAAGGAACTGTGCTAGTAGACTGAAAAACGGAACATTACATTCGTTTAATCACTACTTAAGTAGTATCTTTGAAAAAAATGACCTGGAGTCAACCCTGGGTCTCACTTTCTGATCCGAGGCTGTGTTTCCCAGAATGACCAATACTGTTTCTTTTAGAGGAGTAACTAGAAAATGCGATTGCACATGAGCACCACTACAGGAAACTCGTCTGCAAGTGTAGTAGCGTGAGATTCCAACCCAGTAAGGAGCTGTCGTCCACCCATTCCCCACCGATGTAGCCAGTCGTTGATGTTTGGTATAAGCTTCTGGCGAAGACTGGCGCCTAGAGCACCCTCCTTCAGGCTGCTGTGATGCTACGTTGCCGTCAACATCTTTCACCTTCTAGTGTGTAGGGTATTCCCATAGACGGCTGCGCGCTTCCGCCATCAGATACTAGAGAGTCGTTCTAGCGAGTAAAAATACAGCCGCCCTACTCAGCTGGTACGTCAGTGGGCGCAAGTGAGAGATACCTCAAGGACCCCGGTGTTCCTTCAGGTAATCCTTGTCGTATTCACAAACCTAATCTCCTTGTTGTCGAGGGTAGGCGAAAAACGGCGCAATTATTTTGGCTCACCAGAAGATGCGCCTTGCTTTTAGCGAGGGCTAATGCGATTTCCGTTTTCCGCATCGAGTGCGCGTCGTCGGATATTGCCTCATTTGCAAGCCTTTCTACCTTCTCCGGTCTCCGAGCCTGGATAGTGTCGTCAGCATGGCAAAAAGATCAGGTCCGGCGAGAAGGTCCCCCAGCCGCAGCACATTG
>QVRM01006467.1:367500-443408 GCA_003439945.1 Dermanyssus gallinae
GCGTACAACAGTCTTCATAAATACAATGCCAAACTCAGACTCGAGATAAGAAAGGACGACCTTGATAATTGGGCTCTCATGCAGCTACGCCGATTACATGAATTCCATTAGTTCCCATATTCTTAAAATTTAAATATAAAGCAAAAACAAAATAAAAAGTATATTCTTATTTTTGCCTATACTTTTGGCGAACTCTCTGTTTGTTTTAACGGTATTTTTAGTGCAAGACGGCAGGACAGTGCAGGATACCTCTGTGCAATACCTGCTTGTTTTTGTGCGGCTGATCGAACGACATCCTATCTCTCGACAGGCTCAAAGCTGACATTGCCTGGCTCCATTGTTAGCGACGGGAAATCATCTGAGACAGAAAGACGCGCAGAGAGATTTGCGTAGTTTGACTTATACGGTTATTCGGTATACGAAATTGTTGTCCCTGGATGCGTGGGCACCTCCACAGTTGACGCCATAAGCGCCTTCCTTTGAGATTCCCACATCTCTGTCCGGGACGACCGCATTTTCTACAGGCGGGGTCATCTAGTTTTTAACACTCTGAGGCTTTGTGTCTCTACTTAGGACATCATAATAAGCACTGCAATGTGACCTCTAAGATCGCACGGGCCGTGTACGCTTCCAAGAAAGACGTCGTGTCAAAACGGAGTCGGACTCTGGTTGAACTTTTCCACGCCTTTGTTGCGTTCTCGTTTTCACCCGGCAACGACAACGATGAGGACAACGACAAAGCTATTGAAAACTACGATGACTACAGCGATGAGGTCACTGAAGACTCCGATGGAGGCACCAACCAACAACGATGAGGATAATGATGAGGCTATTGAAAACTACAATGACGACAGCGACGTGGCCACTTAAGACTCCGATGGAGGCAACGGCAACGATGAGGCCAACCACGAAGCTATTGAAAACTACGATGAAAACAGCAACGGGGCCACTGAAGACTCCGATGAAGGCAATAACAACGATGTGGCTATTGAAAACTACGATTACAACCGCGACGAGGCCTCTGAAGACTACAATGAATGAAGGCAACGACAACGACCATAACCACGATGCTGACGATCATGATAATAGAGATGAAAACAACGACAATAAAGACGACATTGAGAACTACGACAGTGGTGACAACGACGACAACGGGATGACCCAACGACGTCCGCTTCCAGGTAAATATACAGCCAAACGACCTGGATAGCCGGCATTGGTCGATCATCGACTCGGGCGTAGGCTTTAATCTCTGTGATTAAACACACGACGATGAAAAGAAACAAAAAGGAAAAGGAAAACAACAACGAGGACAAACAAGCGGCTAGAAGTCGGACTCGCTACCAAAAGACGGATCAACACGCCAAAGAGGAAGAGGAAGAAAACGTACGACCTCTCTGTTTGTCCACCGCTAGATTCTGCGTAGTCGCTAAGTCCCTCCTCGATTGGATTGTTTTGTCGTCATCCATCTCTAGGAGATATTTAGATGAACGGCCAACACAAGAACACCTACTACTGCGCCACCGCCTCTTTGGCACCAATTTCGACTTGCTGAGGGTTGCTGCTGCTGCTGTATTTATAATACGATGTATTGATCTGTTGCCCACGCTCTATACATCCAGAGAAACAGTAAGTGGTCGACAAATAGACTAGATAAGCAGATAACAAAACATACACAATCACACGCATGCAGCCATACACACAGCAACATATACCAACAAATGGATAACATAACACTAAACGCTACAAACAATATAAAGATAAATATAAATAGAATATACATATGAAATATAAATAGAAGTATAAATAGAAATATGAAATATAAATATAAATATAAATATAAATATGAAATAAATATAAATATAAATATAAATAATATAAATACTAAATATAATATAAATATAAATATAAATATAAATAGTAAATATAAATATAAATATAATATAATATAAATATAAATATAAATATAAATATAAATATAAATATAAATATAAATATAACATAATATAAATAAATATAACATAAATATAACTATAATAGTACTAGTTTTATTAACTAATGATTGGTTTACGAATATACATTATAGACATCGCATTTCCAGATTTGAGACAGCGGAATTGCTCTTTCACAACGCTGACAGTGATATAGATCACACGGGCAGTCACAAAGTTTAGATATACACTCCGGCAGGATCTCGTGAACCTTCCCGCGCGCACAGATTTTCAGGTGGAAGCTATATATATACACGTTATTTTCAAAAATAAATTAACGGAATTGCAGAAGTCGTAATGAGTACACAGCACATGGCCATTATATCCCTATGTAGGAGGATGACAATACTTCATAGTATATTTATTAGACCTGAGGCTTACTCATGTGATTAGCAGGTTAAGGCTAAACTTGGTATAAATACAAATACAAGAAAAAGCAAGTATTGCAACCGATATTAAGCATAACAGATGGCGACAACGACAGAAAAAAAACAAGTAAGTGGTTGTAACTTACCATGTGGTATATCTTCAATGCACCGTGGGCCGGACATGTTGAGATATCTAGGGCTTCCCGTCAACAGTCCTTGTGGCAGCATGGCTGCTGACTCTCTGCGGTATGGTTTATCATCTATTCTTAATGAGTAATTCGCTCAAAGAAAAATCCATCAACAACAGGAATCGGACCGGCGTATGGGGGGCGCACCCCGGTAAATGACAACCGTGACAAGCGTACTATAATCACTATTTGAACGTTATCATACAGTTTCCGAGCTCGGAGTCCACTTCCAGTTGTCCAACCTTACACCCACGACAGGCCTTCCTCAAAAAATATCTTTCCTATCTTTTTAACCTAGCGCATTTTTGCTTGCCGATATTTTCTGCCCAATTCTTCAAAGACCCTACTTGGTAACGACAAATCAGTACCTAACCTCTGCAAGGGAAGCACAATCACTCCGGTTCTTAAAAGAGGACAATGCCGAAATGACCATCCCAACCACGCACAGCGCAAGTGTCGGTTGACTAGTACCTAATCTCTAAAAATTACCCAAAACTAGATTGATTTTAGGCGCCCGTAAGACGTTGCATCGCATCTTTTCTGATGAATAGTCTGCCTTTCTTACTGTGACTCACTCTCTTCTGCTTCGTAGGCTTGAATGCCTAGGCAAACCATACACCAGACTGGATATAGGCATACCATGAGCGAACGTTTGGTCCGAGTCAGGTTTGGTGATTGGCTCAGTCAGACAAATCGCGTTTTTCTGGGATGGCGCAAATGGGTCTGGGGTATCTATCCATTTAGCCGTACATGATTTTCAATTTGGAGATAAACGCCAAAATTTGTCTCGTTAAGTTTCTTGAATATGCAAATAACCCGAAGCTTTCCGTATATTCGGACGCCGTCGAATGGTACGCTCCGGTCACTGAACAAATGCGTTATGCTGCAACACGAAGTAGTAAATTTCAACTAAAATTCAAAATAATTATTATCAATATTCTACTGACAGCCGTGATTGCGGAGTACATACAATTCGCTTGACCTTGACTTCGCTGGTCATATTGCCCACGTTCTAGACGCTTTACTACAAATTGGTCTTATCGCTCGTCTCGTTTTATTCTAACTACGTCTGGATTTTATATGCGGCTGTACACAGCACATTTTCCTATACTCACTTAATGCTTTCTGACTGAGTGAGTGATCGAAATAAAGACTATTGTCCGGGATACAATTTACACGCCTCAGACGGAGGCGCGCTTCCAAGATTGCCGCAAATATTCCACCTACTATTTGAACAACGAAACTGAGCTCCGATACGTAAATACGCACTATGTGCAAATAGCCTACACACTCCGTCGGTACTAGCTCCAATAACCTGCGGAGTTAACGGTGAGTTACACCGAAAGCAGTGGCTATGTCCGATCCCACAAACGGCGTATTGCGTATGGCTCAGACATGGACGCACACACGGTCTATTGACACTAACTTAATCGAATGCAATTACTGTCCCCGCACGACTCTGACACCACTGGGTGATTTGACCCATGCGCCATATAGCACTTTCCTCCAAAGGTGACCTTATTATTATTATTATTATTATTATTATTATTATTATTATTATTATTATTATTATTATTATTATTATTATTATTATTATTATTATTATTATTATTATTATTATTATTATTATTATTATTATTATTATTATTATCATCCATCTCTTGGTCCCTCCGTAGGAGGACAGAGGTGGTTTTGAATCCTTTTAGGAATCAAGACCACCTCTGCCCTTTTCCAGTCTCTAGGCATTTCCCCACTTGCCATCGCCTTGGTAAAAACTGCCGCTACCATCTCCACGGTGTTCCTTAAACAGCATCTTTACCGCTATAGGCAGAATGCCGTCGGGTCCGGGAGATCTCCCTGATTTGAGCCTCTCCGCTGCCATCAATACCTTTGCGCGTGTGATAGGCGGGAACTCCTCTTCTTCTGAAGATGTTGCTCTTCTTGCGTATGTTTCCCTATTAAACTGTCCATGCTGTGGAAATAGATTGTTTAAAATATGTACGACCTCTGTGTGTGGCAAGGATTGCTTTCTTGAGTTCGCTCTTAAAGACTTCTTCGTCCTTGATCCTGTAGTACGCCTTACTTCCTATAGGCAACGTTTTTTGCTGCAGTTTTAGCGTGAACTCAATACAGTAGTGACCGCTGAGGGTTTCTTCCTCAGTGAGCACTGTCCATTTTTTTATTTTATTGGCTAATGTGTCGTTGCATTGTGTTAGGTCGACCGTTGACTGATATCCGGCCCTGTGGAAGGTCGGTTCTTTGCCGTCGTTCTAAATATACAGGCTGGCAGCCCATTCCATCAAGATTCTTTCTCTCTTGTTGATACGCCGCGACCCCCATGTTTCCGATGCCGCGTTGAAGTCTCCTGTAGCGACTACGCCCATTCCAATTGTGGCTTCATTTATTGATACGCCTATTTCACTGAGTAGGTCCTCGAGTTCGTCCAGGCTGCCGTTGGGGCTGCTGTAACAAGAGTACAGCCTCCATCCTTCTAGCAATTCCACCCATACAAACCCGTCTTCGGTCGCTTGTGACCTCCTGAATTCGCTTACTTAAATATTTGAGAAATGCTTCGGTTATTATTATTATTATTATTATTATTATTATTTGTGTGTTAGAGCAATACAATTGTGAGGTAAGAATGCGTGTCCTCGTTATTTCATTGCTTCATCTACCATCTACTATCTCCATTGCAATCGGCACGAAATTATATTTCGGCTCTAACTCTGTGTATTTACGCCGCTCTTCCTTTTCGGCGTGTTGGGCAACCCATCCCGCCTCGGTGGCGCTGGGGCACAACTAAGGCTGTGCAGGGGACTGTCGCATCCCAAACCAGACATTTGCCTTTTTCTCCGCGGCGGAATGGTGACTTAATCGGGCGCTTTATCGTCATGGAGTCACAGTCTGGGTTCCAGCATGCCAGGTATTCCCGCCCTCCGGAGAGCTCTTTGAACGACTGCGTTTATTTCGGTGCGCCTAGGAGCCCGGCCTTGGCTCTTGATGGAGTTCAAAATGTTACATTACATCTAATCACGAAGCCAGTGTCCTGCTACAGAGGTGGACTAGGAGTTAATTAATGTCGATTAAAAAATGTTGCAAGATTTAATTCTTAACGTACGTATGCGTATATCGCCCCATTACCGACATAACACGCCATCCGAGCCGACAATTACTGTTTTCCAAAATAAGTTTTTTTAGGGTTACCGATAGACAATGCCCTTAACTAAGCCAAGTAACGGGACTGCAGAAATCTAAAGTATAAGCCTCATATCAGCCTCTCTTAGTTATGCTAAAATAATTGCAAATTAAAATATGTATTGCCAAATATTTGCCACCAGGACAACGACAGCAACAAGAATAACAACAACCACAACAACATCGACAACAACCGCAACAACAGCAATAACAACAACGGCTGATTTGGGAGTGACAAACGGTGACGATCGACCACCAACGGACCTTGTGCTGGTCCGCAGATGGCAACGCTTGAAGGAATGAATGCTTGTGTGTGTGCATGGTCCGATAATGCTGTGGATTGTTTCTTTTTTTTGTTGGCAATCTCCCGCCCAGTCACGGCCACAGCCCATGCCGACGCAGATGCTTGGTCTTTGTCGTCGTCGTCAGCGTTGTCGTCGGCGTTGTCGTCGTCGGCGTTGTTGTTGTTGTTGTTGTTGGTAGTGGTGGTGGTGTTGTTGTTGTTGTTGTTGTTGTTGTTGTTGTTGTTGTTGTTGTTGCTGTTGTTGTTGTTGTTGTTGTTGTTGTTGTTGTTGTTGTTGTTGTTGTGGTTGTTTTCTACTGTTAGTGCGGTCAGTGTGTTGACGCCGCCTTCCGTCAATAGACTACGACGATGAGAGTAAGTAGGCAGTAAGGAAGTGAGAGCCCAACCGAACTAGTGAGGGCACTAGGGCGGGGCGCGGGGGTTGGTGAGTTGTCACCAGCCGCCAGGCATTATCAGAACTAGAAGCAGCAGTAATCGTAGTAGTACGTCAATCGTCAACGCCGCATCACTGTTCTCAGTCGGGAGGCTCGGGTGAATAATGACCGGGCGAACGGACGGACGGGTTAAGCATCATCGCCGTCGTCGCCGCAGTCGTTGTTGTCCAGTGATGACAGATCCGTGGGTGAAGACCGCAGCAGCAGCAGCATTAGCAGCACCGTTGGCTGGCTCGCTGGCTAGTTGGGTTGCCTCAATCGCTTACTTCACTCAGCGACGTACTTCACCGCTCGCTTCCTCGATCGCTTGCTTCAGCCTATCGCGACTTTATGGGGGCTCGACCACGACTATTTAAAAGTTTTCGGGCTGACCCTCAGCCAAGATTTAATGTCCACGGAACTGTTTTTCACATTGCTTCATAGACGGACCCCCATAAATACAAATATGCAACGGTGGGGTTCGAACCCGCGCACCTATGTGTCTCCTCCGGTTGCGAGGCGCAGACGCATGCCACCACGTCACCGGGCTCGACCGACCACGACTATTACTACCACTACTACTACTACTACTACTCATATAACCATTTCCAGCGGTACACTTTCGTTTTACTTCACTTCTTCTACTACTACTACTACTACAACGATCACTACAACGGCCACTACTACGATTACGACGCCTACCACGACGCCTACATACAACACGGTGCCAACGACCAAAGTCAACCTACCCAAAGTAACCCTGTTATTACTCCTGCTGCGGTATCAGCCGCCACCCGCCCAACCACCCACCCACACACCTACTCACTATTCTAATATTCCGTCCACTTCGTACTGCTACTACTACTTCAGACTATTACTACTATTACAACTGCAACAACTACAAGTACTTCCATTACTGTTACTACTACCACGTCGTCTACAGCTACGATTGTTACTACGACTACTACTACTACTACTAAGATCAGTGAACGGCGTATCAAAACAGATCAAACCTGACCACGGCTATATCATCATTTGGTGTTGTCACTAGCGGCCGCGCTCGCGCTAGCAACAGCTGCACTGTAACGTGCTGCATGATAGCTAATGCAATGAAAATAGTCACTATCACGATCGAGATAACAAAAAATTGCATTCATACGATGATTAACATTAGCGTATGACCATGAGGCGAGAACAACATTCAGCTCAACAGTAGTGCAACAACAAAGTAGTAACGACAAAAATAACGGCGGCAACAACAGTAACAACAGCTCGGACTACTACAACAACAAGAACAACGACAACAGCAGCAACAACAACAGCAATAACAACAACAACAACAACAACAGCAACAGCAACAACAACAAAAACAACAACAACTACAACAACAGCGGCAGCAGCAGCACCGAGTAAACAAAGAGCAAAACGAAGAAGAATAAGAAAACGACCGCGACGACAACAACAACAACGACCACAACAACAGCAACAACAACGACCACAACAACAGCAACAACGACCACAACGACGTCGACAACGACAATGAACCGGGTGGTCACCGCGACCAATCCCGTCAGAGCGATTCCGTCTCTAGAGCCGCTTTATCACCGCTAAGCCAAGATGGTATATATATTTATATATACATATATATATTTTTTTTATATATATCTATATATATATTTACGTCGTGCTGCTTGTTGTTTTCGTTATTGTTCCTACAGTCAAGCTTGCTCAACATGACCTGTCCAGCATTTCTACCAACTGGCCTATGTGGAAAGAAGGCCCAGTCAGTTGACAGAGGCCGTGACATTAGCAGTAGATTTGACAGCGCAGCCGAAACTAATATGTGGGTGCGTTGGTACTGCTGCTGCTGCTGCTGATCGTGTCGCTATTGTTGCTCGTATTGTCACTGTGTTTTCATTGTTCCTCTACTTGTCGGTGGTGCAGGACGTTGACTGCTGAGCCCTTTCCATGGTTGTTGTTCTTGTTGTTCCTGCTGTTGTTATCATTGTTGTCAATGCAATCAGCCTTGCTGAATTGCCGGTTTTTACTGCGCTGCCTCACGTTACTGGGCCGTAGCGGCGCAACGGAACGTCTGACCGCTCGACGACACGCATTTGAATAGGTATCTGTTCAATTGAGATGTTGAATGCTCTAATGTAGCCCCAATACGGAACTTTTGCCTTTTGCGTAACAAGGCAAGGGGTAAGCCGTCATTCAGAAATTAATTGGCGCCTATAACGCACCCCCTCTTTTATAAGGTAAAACTTTTAGAACTCGTTTAATCAGAATGCACGTATTCTTTTATGTCATGTAAACCACACTCGGCCACATAGAAATTACCCGTGCATTATTGAGTGAATAAAGAAAAGCGGCTAAAGCACAGGTGACGTCCAGTGACAATATTTCTCCTAATCAGGCCCTAAAGCCAATATTCGACTATATATATATATATATATATATATATATATATATATATATATATATATACAATGATTTAGCTTGAAGAATGATGCTATAATACACTTGAAAATATGCTTCGTGGAGTGCAGTCCGATCATACTATGCTAAGTATTCGAGCCAGCACGAACAGCGGCGTCGTGGAGCCACATGACTGACGGTGGTATCTAAATGTATTTGTTTTTTTCGGGCTGACCCTCAGCCAAGGTTGAACATCCACGGGACTGCTTTCCGCATAACTTCATAGACGGACCCCCATAAATGAACATGTGCAACAGTGGGGCTCGAACCCGCGCACCTATGTGTCTCCTCCGGTCGCGAGGCACAGACTAATGCACCGGCTCGTGGAACCCATTTCGCAGGCATAATAATAATAATAATAATAATAATAATAATAATAATAATAATAATAATAATAATAATAATAATAATAATAATAATAATAATAATAAATAATAATTTTCTTGAGAAGGAAGCATCCTGTTTGACTTTAGCATCGCAGGCGTCGTGCTGAAGTCCCCGAAGATGTGTCTTTTTTTTCCTGTCGTGTGACTTGCGATACTTGAGAACAGCTGATGTCTGACAAAGCTTGATTCGATTGGTGAGTATCTCTATCAATGATGCCAATTGGACCAGACCTTCACTTTATCCACACTGCCCTGCTGCGCTGCCGGCAGATTCCTTCATGTGAGTGTGATGCCATATGCGGACACCGGTGCGACCTTCATGCTGAGGAGAACTAGGTCCATCTTGACGGATAGCTTCCGAGAGATGCAATTGATGCCATAGTGGCTGTGCTACTGATGACGACTAGCCGGGAGATCTCGGCTGCAAAGAAGGTGCCGTGAGACGTGAGTGTTGCGCCAGGGTAGACAGATAAGAATAGTAATCGCTAACAAAAATCCCCGTTAGATTTAGGGACAAATTTGTGCAAGGACCCATCCAAGAATAAATCGTCCGTCATCACGACCGTGGATCACAAGGTAATCTGCGTACGGCGTGATGTACGCGACGGCAAGTGGTCCCGGATAAAGCTGTGGTTTTCTGCTGGAAGGGGTGCTGGTGCTCGGTTACTTCATCATCGAGCGTGATTGGATTTGTCTGAAGTACCGATGGGAGCAGGCGAATAATCCATTGCCCCACTCCAGCGACCGGCTTCTCGGTCACTTCTCGGGGGAGTGCTGTATACGCTGCCGATTTGTAGCCAACAGAAGAGCAGCAACGGGGTATCGCCCTATGGCCGGAGGAGTGCGACGTCCTGGAAAAGGATGCCCCAGGCAGCAATCTCCGGAAGCGTATACAAAACATCAACGAATAGCTAAATCGGCCCGAGGGAGAGCAACTAACCGTCCGCACCACCCAGGTGCTGACGGATCATGGTAGGACTTGCAGTCCTACCTGTTTAGGGTCGGAAATGCTTCCAGCCTCACATGCGTCCACTGCGGCGACGGACTTGATGATGCGCCAGAAAACACAATTCTAAGGTGTCCAGCGTAAGCAAAGCAGTCTGTCTCCGCATCGTTTTTAACAGGACCAACACCAAGTACGCTGAAGGCGGACCTGCCCAGCACCTGAAAGCTAGTGCAGGAGTCTTTAGCCCCGCATTAGCTTAAAATGACGAAGATCTTAAGAAATATACTTGCGCCAAAAGCTGTAGCAAATAACCGCCGCGCTATGCGCACCCCTCAGACATATGGGGAAGAAGCTAGCCCCAAGTAGACTCCTACCTTCTTGATTGTTTGAAGTAATTGCACATGCAATTTTTCGGTCGGCTCGGAGGATGGAGCGACGATTGGTTCTTAGTGGGTTGGAATTCGACACTACTGGCCCACATTTGTAGTCGAGTTCCCCACAGTGGTGTCCGTGTGTGCAAACTGCCTTTTTCAATTACTGCTCTGCACACAATGCCTTCCATACTATTAGACTCTCATTCTCACTTTCGACCTGCACTTTTTAACCTCCAATAATTGGCGATGTATATATATATATATATATATATATATGGGTTTATTGTTCGCTTGACATGTATACCTAAATGCACGTGTCAACCATTTGTATTGGCGGCTCTAAAAGCGGCACCATGCGCAGACATGTTGGAATATCTAAGGTTTTCCAGCAATAATTGTGGCAGCATGGCCGCTGGCTCTGAAGGGTACTGTTTACCAATTACTTTTAATGAGCATCGCTTAAAAAGCGCTATCAACAACGGGAATCACACCGGCGACACCCGGGTTGATGACAACCGCTAACCTTCTAGATCACGCCGCCATATATATGCATATGCGTGCTTGTGTTTAGGCTTGACGGGGACCTAATTTGTCAGACTCTAACCAGTTCAACCACTGGATAAAGCGAGCTCCCATACACATGTGTCGGATGCCCATCAGGGCAAAAAAAGATCGTTTTACCGCTCTCAAGGTAGTCGACCAGAATTATTCCACGTTGGTCCCAAAAAACCGTAGCCATCATCTTTCCGGCCGATGCCGTTTTCCGCACCCTCTTCGGAGGTCCTTCACCAGGTGCACACCATTGACGAGATGCTTCTTGGGTCTCGGGAGTGTAGTGATGGACCCAGCTTTCATCGACGGTCACGAATCTGCGCCAAAAATCCGACGGATTTTTTGACATCTTGGCCAAATTTCGCTGTGAAGCGGAAACACGCGCGTCTTTTTGGCCTTGGTTGAGCAAATGCGGCACCCATTGTGCTCTGAGCTTTTTCATCTTCAAGTTTTCGTGCAGGATGAAATGTACTCTACCCAAACTGATCCCCAAGGCCTCCACTATCTCCCTAATGTTCACTCGCTTATCTGCGGCAACGATTTTCCGCACTTTTTCCACGTTTTCCTCATCAGTTGCCGTTTTTGGGCGTCCTGAACGTAGTTCATTCTCGGTGCTCCTGCAACCTCTTTTTAACTCATTAATCCAGTTGGAAACAGTGGCAAAACATGGCGCAAAGTCACCGTACACCTCGTCTAACTCAGTTTTCACTTGGGTCGCATTCCAACCTTTGAAATAAAAATGCTTGATAACTACTCGAAACTCTTTTTTCTACATTTTTTAAAATCACGCCGATACGTTGCACGGGAAAAGCGATCAAACGAAATCGCAACGGCCAATCACCATAATATTTGGACTGCTAGCATTCGAAAAGTTGCCGTTTCCAATAGCGGTGAAAGCGCGCCAAAATTTGAATTCTGAAAAGCTCATTTTAAGAACTTGTTGAACTACCTGTATATATAAGAACTGCAGAGGCAAATTTGTTTAATGATGCTCCTATAATTTATATATATATATATATATATATATATACTGACTACGAAAGCACAGAACCAGTCAGGCACTGGCTATGTGCTTACTGTTGATGTAGTACTATTCGAAGTAGCAGTTGTTGTCGTCGCCGCCGCTGCCGCCGTCGTAGTATTAATGGTGCAGAGAAATGTGCTCGAAACACTGCGTGCTATGCCTGATGATCGATGAGTCGCGTAAACTACGACTGTACGTAGTCATGACCACGTCTTGGCCACATCGAATCTTAATCGTTAGAGATTTCGGGGCGACGGGGCGAACAAGACGGCAAATGCATGACGTTGCTTAAGACGCGTTACTGTGGGGGACTGAGTGGAGAAAAATGTACGACCGTGTGTTATGACGACCCAGTGTGAGTGGCTTTGTACTGATCTCCTCTCATACCGATATATTGCGGTCCCGTTGTTGTTGTTGTTGTGGTTGTTGTGGTTGTTGTTGTTGTTGCCGCCGCTGCTGCTGCTGTTGCTGTTGCTGCTGCAGACGGCTGTAGCGGCATTTCGTAGCGGTCGGCTGATCAATTTTCTGATGTCAATATTCGAACGAATCTCAATCAGAGAGGCTAAGTCCCGATTATTCATCCTGTCACAGCACAAACATTAACCGATTACATTAATCTACCACCATGTTTTTGTTCCACTCTCCTGATCTCATTGGTGACTGTCGAACTGTCGTGTTCGTCTCAGCTTATGCGTTGGCGGTATTTTTGCAGCTGCTGCAATCGCGTTTGAAGTTGCTGTGTCTCGATCGCTGCTGCTGCTGTTGCTGCTATTTCTACCCTACAACAGTCGTTTGCCTGCGAGCGCTAAGCAAAAGTGCTCGTTTGTATACGATGATATCGTTACAATTGGGTGTTACTATTATTATTATTATTACTATTATTAGTATAACGAGCAAATACTCTGTGAACGAGACCAATCAAAGCGTGTATAAGATCAGTGCAGTGATTCAACCTCTACATAGACTCAGCCACGTCTGAGTGAAAAAGCTATTTCATTATGTTTCAGTATCGGAAATGACCG
Source organism: Dermanyssus gallinae (assembly GCA_003439945.1). Taxonomy (NCBI): domain Eukaryota; kingdom Metazoa; phylum Arthropoda; class Arachnida; order Mesostigmata; family Dermanyssidae; genus Dermanyssus; species Dermanyssus gallinae. The sequence continues at coordinate 380,742 of QVRM01006467.1, forward strand.
GTTTGGTTCGAAGAAATCTGTTCTGTTGTAAATATTGCTCTGCCAGGGCGTCCTTTGTGTAGGGCCAATTTACACAGCAGCTGCCCATCCTTAAGGTTTCAGGTGCAGGGTTTAGTGTTTCGGCGTTTGAGCGTATCCACAAAAGAAACACGCTGTGAGGATATATGGTTCATCAGAGTGAGGTTCAATGCTTGTTCTTAGTGTTATAAGACGTTTTTTTTTCGCGCAGCTAAAACCACGTATCCTCAACGCGTATGCACTATTCGACGAAAAGGCAACGTGGAGCGTAGCCATGTATTACTTCAAGATTCATTATGAAAGAGTTTTGTCGCTTCATTGAAGCACTTGTTGTTGCTGGGGACTTGGGGCTATTATATGTTATCACGTCAACTCTACCTTTAGGCAGGCCTTTGTGGTGGTTGCCATGGCAAGTCTCTGCTCTTTAGGACAATGCGTTAGACCCAAACCACCGCCGTTAATTTCCTAAATATTAGCCGGTAAGAGGCTGCATCTGATGCGCTTGCTTCTATATTATTCTGCTAGACAAATTTGATACTGGTTAGCTAAAGGTGGAGACGAAGCCGTCTCGTCAATGAATATGTACATATACTGATGTGTAGGAGTGACTAACTTCGCTACCCCCAATAATTGAAAACAGCATTAATAAAGCGTGCACTTAGCGTACATATGTCCACTAGAAGCAGACTATTTTACTCATTGGCACAGACCCCGACATCTGGAGATAATTGTTGTATCTCGCAAAGCCTAATGCAAACGCTGCCTCCGCAAGCTTGCGCCGTGAAATAGGGGATTGCTCCGAAGCTACTAAACCTAGTAGCAAATATTACTTGACACATAGCGTACAATTGTGCATGAATGAACATAATAATAGAGTTAAGCGTTTCATTAAATTTTATTCCGACTGCCTTACATATAATTAATTTAATTAAGTTTGTCAGATATTGACAGTCAGATATATATATATATATATATATATATATATAGATATATATATATATATATATATATATATATATATATATATATATAAATATTGTAACCACAAAATGAAATAAAACTGTTAAAGACTGTCACTATATAACAATAATACATAAACCGCTAACTCACTTTTTGTTGAGTCGACGAACGAAATGTATATATATATATATATATATATATATATATATATATATATATATATATATATATATATATATAGAGAGAGAGAGAGAGAGAGAGAGAGAAAGAAAGAGAAAGAAAAAGAAAAAGAAAAAGATGCAATAGCTTCAAATAATTTACTATAATGAGCTGGTATACATGTCCGGGGTACTGGCGCTCCATCCTGCAATGTTTTTTGTCATTTGGATTTTTTGGTAGAGATATTCTAATGGCCTCTTTGCAGTTTTTTTTAACGTAGCTTCACAGCGTGAAACAAAAACGAAATCCTTTTACCTCAAACGCCGTTCTATTCTTGTGTAGTTTCAAAACGTACTGTGCTCTTGTCGGGTTTTCAATTTGAGTCAGTTTCAGTTTGACATTTGAGCTCAATAAGTCTGCCTCTACAGAATCAAAATATCAAAATCACTCCGGCAAAAGAAAACTTCGATGGGAGCTCCAATCTATTTCCGAAGAGTGATTTCCAGCTAAACTTGTTGCGACACAGGCGTGACATCGTATACGATTTGTGAGACCCGTAAGTGCGCCCACTATATATCTAAGCAGCAGCAGCAGCGGCCTCATTGCATTCAATGCGTAAAGAAAAACAATCATATAGCCAAAAGACATAGGCAGATGTAGATAGGTGTCCCTTCGTGTACAATTTTGCAACACCGAGAGGACGTCGGCCGTGTGGTTTACGAAGTCGAGAGTAAGCGACCGCGAGGCGCCCGCCGGTCCCAGCGGCCGGCCATTCGCAACGTGTAAGCCAGCGTACGGCGGTAAAGTATGCCAGAGAATTCTGTGGCCATAAAACATATCAACGATTGACAACGGTTACAGTATTGCCACACAACACGGCAAACTGACTCGTGGCGCCAAACAAAACACAACGCTACCAGAACGCTAACACATTTTACTAAACTACACGAACGACTCTGTTGCTCTGTTGTCGATGCTCTCGCGCAGTATTGTGACTGACTGTCACTATTCTCCAAGAGCTACCAGCTGGCATGCAACCAATTTGCTTGTCTTGTCTTGCGTCTTACGCTGCGTCTAGTAATGCCATCAAACGTCTTTTACACTATAAAATGCTTTATTACTATGAATTTATATTGAAAAAAAAAATACGTTAGGCTTATGTTGGTCCAAACGTGTATATACATATGTATGTACGTATATATATATATAGAAAATATTGTGATGATTTATTAATCAATTACAATACGTTTGCACACTCGGCAGTGCTTGCCTTATATATATATATATATATATATATATATATATATATATATATATATATATATATATATAAGGAGTAAAAATACGTTCGGCTTGTGTTGTTCCAAACGTGTATATACATATATATATATATATATATATTATAGTTGTTCAGTATAAGACCGTGATGGATTTTTTTTATACACAACTCAGGCGTATTCGACACATAAAGATGTGCAATTTACTCGGTAGAATCATACTATGATGTTGATGCGCACGCTCGATGCTCTTCAATTACTAGACGTGGCTGCTAAACAGTTTCCGTGTGTGTTCACAGTTTGACGTTTCTGAAGTATTTACAGCAGGATATTTACTGAAGAATTAAATAATGGCTAAGTGTTCCGAAATTATTTAATATAATATAATTTTGTTTTGTTTTTGTCAGCGGTTGTAACAGCAACTGTAGTTGTTGTTTTCGAAGTAATATGCAAACTTATCATTATTACTTGCTCGACGCACAACCAATGATAATTTGAACGGGAAGCGATAGAAAGCCTTTCCTTGTGTTTTTATACTTATTTAAAGGTGCGAATACTGTCGTATGGCAGCAGTGTAACGTTTCGTTATCTGTTTTGAAACATTTTTTTCACACGGTCAAATCGGCTTAACTGGACCGATGTGGGATTAGTTTCCGTGTTGGAAGCCCGCCGCCCAGTGCCTACGAACAAGGTCATTCATAAAATAAACTGAAGCCAACGTATATATATATATATATATATATATATATATATATATATATATATACATATATAAATATATATATATATATATATACATATATATATATATATATATATATATATATATATATATATATATATATGTGTGTGTTTTTAGTGATACTAGAAAAGCCGTCTTTTCATAAAGGCGAGTACAAAAATAGGCTCTTCTGCACGCGCGCGTGTTCAGTGCATAGAGCCGCAAAACTTTGTTATCGCGACTCACAGCTACGTCAAGCAAGCAAGCAAACCACTATTATTCATAACGACGGCGGCGGCAAAAATAAGAAGAACCAAAATGGCACCAACCATCGCAACAATAGATATAGTGTAAGAATTGCAACAACAATCACATTGGTGACGACAATAATTACAGTAGACAAATCACGTCAACAACAATGACGTCTATACGACACGAATTTCTACTCCGGATAAATTGATAATGAAGACAAAAACGTATAAGACGACGTATACACATAGAGACGAGACATATATATATATATATATATATATATATATATATATATATATATTACCTGAATTGATTGTAGTGTCAGCTAGCCGTGACCATGTCAAGCCAGAGAGGACTTGCGACCTTAGCGCTGTGGACAACGGGCTAGATCGGGAGGCCGTATGCCGCATGTCAGGTCAATGACAGCACTTGGACCGGAGAGGCAACGCGTTTCGTGCGCTATCTCGCCCAGTTATGATGACGATAGTAATCATCATATCGTGAAAGTTGTATGTAACAAAATCGTACTTCCACCGCCTTGACTGGGTGGTGCGACCTTCATATCACAGGACTCGTTCCACGTCCCCATTTATCTGCTTTTCGTTGTACGCTTCTCTATTGATATCACATCCGCTCTACTAGGAGGCAAACAGCGCTGTTTGGTTACCAATAAATGTGGATCAGGTTAGCGCAACAGGCATATTGCCCGTCAACGTATGCTATATGTCTACTTCAGTTCGGTCTTGCACGCTGATAGTGACGACGATTTTTTGTGTTATAAAATTTGTGTCAAGATAAATATGATACAAACATGTCCTACGTTCGTCACTAGTGATTATATTTATAAAGTATAATAAACTAGTAATGACGAAAAACTACGAATAGTAAAGCTAGTATTTAGATGAAGTGTTTCCACCTCGTAACTTTCGTTTCCAGCATAAATCTGCTCACACGTTGATATCTACAATAGTTTGCGTTGAGGCAGTTTTCGCCGTCACTGTGGCTTACACCATGACGATGCCGGATTAGCTACGTTTTCTTGATATGTTGTTGTTGATTTGGCGGTTAATGTATCGTTGATACGGCATCTCCCGTGATTGCTATCGTTATTGCTGTTGACGTTGCTCTGGCAGTTTCTTGCTGTCGTTGTTTTTGTTGATGATGCCGCAGCTATTGGCATGTTTATTGCTGTTGCTGCTGCTGCTGCTGTTTTTGGAGTGACAGTTGTGGTTGTTTTTGTTGTTATTCATGTCATAGTTGTTGTTGTTGTTCTTGTTCTTGTTCTTATTGTTGTTGCTGTTGCTGTCGTCGGATATACAACGTGCAGGCTTTCTAGTTAACTGTGAGACATCGGACCTGACCAGAGTTAGGCGATGAGCGCGTTAATGTTGGCTCGCCTGGCTGTCTAGTTACTCGGTACTGCCGCAAACGTTCACCTCTATCTTTCTGACCAATACTTTTTAACGGGCTGACTTTCAGTCAACATTTAACGTCAGCAGGTTTGCTTTCGCGTTGCTTCGTACGGGCGGACGCCTCTAAATACAAGTCGGTGCAAAGGTTGGAATCGAACCCGTACCAAGCTATGTGTCGTCTCCGGTTGCGAGGCGCACGCGAATGCACTCGCTACGCCACCGGGCTCAATTACGTATCTCTCTCTCCGTTGCGTTGGCCATTGTAGCAGCAAACCAACATAGTATAGTATAGTATTAGCAACCGGGATGAAAATGTAAGGATGCCATTAACAGTTGTAAATGCACGTATGTATGTGCGAGTATGTTTGTATCTATGCATGTATGTAGTATGTTTACATGTATGTATGTTTGTATCTATGCATTTATGTATGTTTGTAGATATTTATGTTTGTATCTAAGCATGAATGTATATTTGTTTGTGTGTGTGTGTGTGTGCCTGCATGCATCTATGTATGTATGCTTTATGTACATACCCTTGCATGTATGTATGTATGTATGTACTATGTTTGTATGTATGTACAACACCTACATATATGTATGCTTATGGGTGAGTTTGTATATTTGTATGCATGTATGTTTGAATGTACGTTTGTACTCATACACGCGGTGTAACTCTGTGCGCGCGACTGACTGCCTCAACACAGGAACGACATGATGCTCATGATGATGATGATGATGATGCAACTCATCACCATCATCATCAGCAGCAGCAGCAACAGTAACAACAACAGCAGCAAAGTATGTGACCCGGCACAACAACTCAGTTCAACTTCTAGCACTGTGAGGCAGTTTCTGCATTGAATGCGTAATTCGTTTGGGTAGGCGTCTATGTTTGCGTGGTTGTTGGTAGTCGTGGTGGTAACGGTGGTGGTGGTGGTGGCGTCTGCTGGTGCCGGCCGTGCTTCCCAAATGAAGGAGGTTATAACATGATTACTCTCATAATAGTATTCATACGATGATGATGATGATGATTGGTTCACATTGCAACTGGTTGAACTGATAGCGTGTCTCTATGTGTAATGTGGCTGTTGTGACCGGCAAGTGTGAAGTCAGCAAGACTGAAGACCTCTTGCTTACGGCAACTGTAGCACCAGAACATACACACAGATGCCACGGTTCGTTGTTGTTGTTGTTGTTGTTGCTGCTGCTGCTGCTGCTGCGGTTGTTGTTGTTAGTGGGGGTATTGGTGTTGTTGTTGTTTATTGTTTTCTTTCTTTTCTTGTTGTTGTTGCTGTTGTTGTTGTAGTAGTAGTAGTAGTAGTAGTAGTAGTAATCGTACAGAGATGAAAGATGTACAAGCTAGAAGAATATGGTCGTTCTCGTCACTGGGCATGCATTACCGCCCATGCATTGCCGACGACCTCTCAGGAAACAGACGCGCGCATACAAATTTATCGCCGTGATTTCTTTTTGAAAACTTCGCTCGTTTGCATAATTTGATTGCACAAAGACGAGCAACAGCAGTTCAAAAGGGAGAAGGACTCTTCATGAACAGGCTTGCAGCCGCATTTCGTGATAGCCTATGTGGCACTTAAATAATTACCACGTACGTGGTCAGTCATAAAAGTACACGAACATGCATATATATATATATATATATATATATATCTGCAGGCATGCTGCTATATACAATATATATATATATATATATATATATATATATATATATATATATATATATATATATATATATATATATATATAGTGGATCGGTAATATCGGTGAGACACAAACTAAGGTAGTGGATACCGAAACAGTGGGTGTCAATTCTTAAACTGAGCAGGACAAGCCCATGTAACAGGCAATTTCATTCCCTCAAGCAGCAACTATCCCCCGCTGCACAGATTTGACGTCTACTAGCGAGGGCCTTCCGATATTATTCTGTATTGGATATTATTATCGATGTATAGTTGCGTGTCGTTTATAGAAGTCCACTAAAAAAAATGACACTACAAAGCGGACAAATAATCGAGCAAGCTCCCGCCACTCTTCTTCTCGCTATTGTTTTTGTTGCCGTTCTTCGCTATCATTGCGGCTACGATTGTTGTTGTTGTTGTTGTTGTTGTTTTTGTTGTTGTTGTTGTTGTTGTTGGTATTGTTGCCAATGTTGTTGTTGTTGTTGGTATTGTTGCCAATGTTGTTGTTATTGTTGGTATTGTTGCCAATGTTGTTGTTGTTGTTGGTGCTGCCAAGAAAGCGGCGTATTTCCACCTGACGGCGCAGTGCTTCGTCGGTGAGTATTCGGTATAGAAAATGACGATTGACGCACATGATTGACGGGCTCAGCACGGTGGTCGCGACTGCTGTACTTCGAAAAATCCGAGCAGAGTCTATGTAGTGGGTGTAGCCCAGACAAATGTTCAGTGATCACCTGCTGGTCAAGCAACACATGCGCAAGAGATATATTTTTCTTTGTATATATATAAGGACTTTTTGTGTATATTTTTATATACACAAATCTTTGTATATATATATATATATATACATATATATATATATATATATATGTATATATATATATATATATATATATATATATATATATATATATATATATATATATATATATATATATATAGCTGTCCATCGTAGCGTCTTATTTGTACGTATTGGAGACCATGAGCCTGAGAAGTAGCGCGTGAGCGTTTGCTGTGAGCTGGTCAATTAGGTAGGATCATCGACTTCATCCCGATAAGATCTATCCGGCGACCTGCCGCTACTGGCGTTGTTGCATTCGTGCAGTTTTATCTTAGTTAGTGTTTCCAAATTTGTACATATATAGATATATACACATACAATTTCAAATATGTATGCTCATCTATGGCTATGAGCATAGAGTATATACGTATATACATACATATGACTATTTACATACATGTATTTATGAATATGCATATATAGGATGGTTTCTCGAGAAGTTAAGTAAAAATCAATACTAACTTTATTTTATTTCGTGTTGCAGTTTCCTTTTTAAAAATCTCTACACTAAGCAGCGTCCAATGTTTTCTTATCTTCTTCAAAATGTAGAAAAACTCTCAATGCAAAAAGGTTAAATAAACGTACAGTACCGAGTGACCCACGTATGAATATATTTAGTTACGAATATGTATGTATGTATATGTATGTATGTATATCTATATATATCTATACATACATGCATACATAGTGCCTGGAATAGGACCGGGTGAACATGGAAGCGCGAGAGAGAGAGCAAGAAGGAAAGAAGCTATGATACCCCCCCTTCCCCACCACAAAGGCTACAGCCGTGACAACAATAATCTACAGCAACAGTCACGACGACGGTGGTGGCACAGATTCGATCGGCCGATTGTCACAAAAGTCGCCGGCTATCGCTGAAGTTACTCCACTGTCTGTTAAGGGAACGGCAGGGGGCGCACAAACCGGCACAAACAACCCCATCGACCCAATCGGGTGAAGAGAAGAAAAAAGAAAAAGACGGCGACATTCAACACAGAGGAGTCAGCCAACCGACAAGTGAGTAGATGCTGCTGGCACTGTTTCTCCCCCGTGCACTAGCAGCCAGCCTGCGTAGTACTGCGTTATTGCAGTACTACTACACAGTGTCGTTGTCGTGAGTTGGTAAGGGCGCGACATCAAGGGGTTTTTTCCTTGCCATAGCGACGACGACGATACACATGGCTTGGTCGCGTTAGACTGGAATGCTGCCGCGGCCACTGAGCTAGCGAGCAAATGAAAGTGAAAACGACACTAAGAGAGATAGTTATCGAGACAGAGAGAGAGAGAGAGATAGAGGGGGATATAGAAAGAGATGGGGTGGGGAGATAGAGAGAGTGGGGTGGGGGGAATGCAAGCAATTGAGCGAGAGAGGGACGCATGCATGAGTAGACAGTGATTGGAAGTAGACGACAGCATTGGATACAATTGAAGTCGTATGTCAGCGTGTTGTCTGTCGGTAGGGGAGGCGGCAGCAACAGCAGCAGCATAATCATTATCATCCATTTCACCACCACCACCATCATGACTACCTCTCTCTTCCCTACCATCATGACTACCTCTCTCTTCCCTACCATCATGACTACCTCTCCCAACACTACCTACATCACTACCAACATGATGACCAACACGACCTCAGTAGTCCTTCATCACCTCGGTTCATCATGACCACCGCCTTCCTTCCTTCCTTCTTTTCCTCGTTTGTCTCAGTTGTTCGCTGCGTCGTCGCCCCCCCTCCCCCCCAGCTCCGTTTTTTTTATTCGGTTCTTCTCATTGTCGCCACACTGATTCGTGCTCGAGCAAAAAACGCTGCACGCACGGTGCAGTGCAATGACAATGATGACGACGACGGCGGCGGCGGCGGCGACACAATTGTTTTTCTGCTGCTGCTGCTGTCAGCGTAGCGTGCCGCGCCACACCAGTGGGGTTGTGTACGCAGTGGGGTAAAAGACAACGGACTACGGAAAAGACAACTTCTGATTCTGACCAGCCACAATTGATTCGAGCCGCCGTTGCTGCTGCTGCGACCGACACCGACACCTGCACCGCCACGGACACCTGCACCGGCACCGTTGTCGTCCATAGTAGTAGTAGTAGTAGTCTTATGGAAAGGTTGGAAATTTTGCCGCCCGAAACACAACCAGGTGATTGAAAGAGCGTGACAATGAGAGACAAAGAGAGAGACAGAGACGGAGAGAGAGAGAGAGGAGGGACAAAAAATAGGCGAGAAACACAGAAGGAAAAAGAGAGAGAGAGGGCGAAATAAGAACGAAATCTCACCAGCTCCTCATTTGTTCTTGCTGCTTTTACTCGTGTTCCACTGGTGGTTCTCTCGTTTTTATGTCTATGTTTTTTTGGGCGTTGCATTACTACTGTGGCCGTGAACTAGATTACTGTATATATATATATATATATATACTTATATGTGGCCCTTACAAGCGTCAAATAGTCACAACGTACCGGCACCGTTAGTTTATATTTGTAACCTTTCGGAATAAAATAAAGCCTATTGCATATATATATATATATATATATATATATATATATATATATTTACAGTATATATATATATATACATGTCTACACAGCCTCGATGTCTTTAGGTTTTTTTTTCATATAACTGCAGTATACATGCACTTGTAATGAAATGTTGCATTCCTGGGCGAATATTTTCCACAAGAGACGTTCTAGTCGTGGTTCCAGATCGGACTTTTAAAGCACGATTTCTGACCTAAAAAAAGTCTTTCCAGCTACTAGAGATACTTTCAAGATACTAATGGTATTACAAGGTATACGGAATGCTTATATCGACCGCTGTTCCTTACCAGAACCCACTTGTGAATAACCTGAAGCTCTTGGGTACCCGCAGCACATCTCCTAGTGAAATCATATTGTTGAGGGTCAAGGAAATCGTCGTCGAAAAATAGCCGTTCGATAACAGTAAATCTACAGTGATCTTCTCCATAATAAGACATACAATCGTGTATCGCTTACTATTTTTATCCGTAAGGCTAATGCCCATATACGGTTTATTTCATGTCATGGCTGATTATTTCTCCACTCCGGCATTTACCTTGTCTAAATTCGAAACCATGCATACCAATTTGAGAGTGGCCGGTCTGAGTCTCGAACCCAGGCCTCCCGAATGCAAGGCAAAGGTTTTGCCACTAAGCCATCTTGCCCGCTATTTGTCTGCGTCGCCAGTTGTCTGGCTGAGACCGTAAGGCTTTTTGTGCTGCGTGCGGATCTAGCAAGCTCTTTTGCCAGATGAGTGCAGTGAGAACATTTGGGTGGAGCTCGGAAATGTACCAATCGCTAGCACACTGTACGCTGCCGTGCTGCACTTTTTTTTACTACAAACCAAATAAAAAGCACTGCTGATGGCTCCACCAGTACGATAGCCAGTTATCTGGAAATAGTTGGGCTAATTTGCCAGATTGTTGTGGGATAGTTACTGAGGTGTTTATTATTATTATTATGGTTTATTAACACCCAGGTAGGTTGGGTAAAATTATAAACATATACATCAGACCGAACTAGTGCTTCCTTGCTGCGGCACTGAGGTGTTTATAAGATAGGTATAATAAAGACACACACGCTGGAAGTATTTCTGTTGTATACTACATAGCCTTTCTGCGCATTCCCAGAAAACCTCGGAAAGCAGGTCGGTTGCTTGAAGGTTGTCGTGAAGAAACTATAGTGTAGAAAACTAAGCGACGTTTGACATATAGCAAAACGACTTACGTACCGCTGGCAAATGCAGCAGACTCCGACTTGAGGCATTGGCCGTGCGTAGCCGCAGTAGAGCCGGCTGACGATCAGCTATTCAATAACCTTGCTTGAGGAAATTACATGCTGCGGAGAATTTTACGCTCCGGTTACAAAATCTCGGAAGAGAGGAGATTTGATAACCCATTTCGAGAGAACTGAGTTATTTCACGAAGCACGATCTAACTTTATGCTTGACTCGTATTCAGAAAGCGAAAATCATAAGTTATTTCATAGGTTATCATCAAATCATAAGCTATCATGAGTTATTTCACGAAGCACGGTCTAACTTTATGCTTTGTTCGTATTCGCAGAAAGCGAAAATCATAAAGCTATTAATCGCTAAATGGTTTTTGCCAGAACTGCACTCATCATTGGGAGTTCGACTTTGTAGTTAATTCCTTTCAACAGTGTGGTGGGCTTGCGTGTGGTAATATAGAAATATATAGCCGAATGATCAAAATAACTGTAACGGACTCTACGGGACTGTCGTCCAGTGTAGGTCCAGTGTAATAGCGCCGCGAGTAAGAAACTACGATTTCAGCTAGACCGCAAGAAAAATGAAATGAACTAAAGTTATTTAGCATTGGAGAGCAGTTCGAGTCTCTCTTGTCTACTCAGTATTAGGCTGAATACATGTAAGGGAACAAATCAATATAGGTGGATGGCTTCGATTAGGAGTACTGTAAGCTATAAGCGCATGTCATTTGCTAGGTACGGCGCGTTAGTTACGATCTACTGGTACGTTATTTTCGTCGACAGTAACATCGGTAATGTTCACATTTCAAAGGTAGTAGTTTCATAGTACAAATTTTGATGTGACTGAAAGACCACCAACTTTAAAATAATAACGGTGACGAAATGCCAGACCAGGTGACCACGCTGCGCAGATCAGTTCGTTTGCACCTGCGAGCCGCGGCTACCTGAAACGTGCCGATATATAGGCCGACAAATCCAGATATATATATGTATGTGTATATATATATATATATAGTGGACAGCTGGACCGAAACTGTGGGTGTCAATTCTAGACAAGCCCGTGTAAAAGCCAATTTCACTCCTTTAAGCAGCGGCTGTCCTCCTCATGCACAGATTTGACGTCTACTGAGGTTATTCTGGCATGCTATATCGAATATTGTCGATACATGCTCGCCCGCTAATAGTCTAAAGTCTACTTCTTAAAAACAAAACACTGCAAAGCGAGAAGATATCAGAGCATGCTCCCGCCATGATTGTCGTTGGTGTTGCTGCTGCTACAGTTGTTGTGAGTGCTGCCAACAAAGCGATGAGAAGTGCCTCGTTCTCAGCAACGTGATTCGCACAAAGTAACAGTCGACGGGCCCAACATCGTTGGGAAACAGCATCAACAATGACAACAGCGGTAGAGTATCCCATGAAATCTCGCGGGACACTGTATCACCGCACCCAACTCTTAATTTAAGGGTTGCAGCTCTCGTAGTTTGACGTAAAACCAGTTGTTTGCATCAAACAACAATACATTCGAGGCGAGTGTAGTTTTCTCAGACAGAGGGCGCTGGTCGGGAATTAGATTTGGCGATAACCGAAACGACACTCATACTTTATATAGGATGACTTTCAATTTGCCTTAAGCATCAAAAAGGGCTGATCCGCTCTATATAAAACCTTTTCTTCATATTTCTCTTCAAGCAGTAGCTCATCAATTATATGGACAGATTACCGCATTTATACCGTCCTCGTACTCTGCACAAGCGACCACTCTATCACCATATGGCCAATATTACGGTGTTTATTGAATTCTCTTAACCTTAGCGATTGTGTCCTGTATATCACGTTTCGCCGATTCATTTATCAGGCGTACATAACAACAGGCTCTGTCCATTTATTAGACAGCAGATCGCATTACCGAATTCTACTCACTAGTAGAGGTGGTAGACATCATCTGTTTATATCAGGATCATTAGCGTGTGCGACCGCGGTAGATCGGACTATACAGATGCGTTCTCGCTTATGCAAATGCGGTAACCTCTTTCCGTACGAGCGGCTATACCCGTTCCAGAGCGGGTATGTCGAGGAGAAAATCATTATTATTCGAATTATATTGTAAACCTGCACACAAGCTGTGCATTTTCACCCCATGCGTCCCTCCGCCGAGAGTAATTATAAATGGTCAGCAAAATAGATCTAACGGTAGGTGTATAAGTATGCGTCCACGCCGTCGATCGTTTAACGTTTTGCTTGATTAGGACGATCCACCTCATTGGCTTTGAGATTCATGTTCGTTTCTCCGCTCAACATGGCCATCATCATCATCGGCCCTCTGTAGCTGTTCGGTCATGTTCGTGTTGTTTCTTTTCATTGCAGTCGAATTCGATAGAACAGGCTCAAAGCAACAGCATCACCGGAAGCGAAATTTGCTGCTACTGCTGCTACAGCCTGGGGACCTTTGTAAGCGGCAACCTACATCGTTGTTCGCCCGGTGGGCCGGTTCAGCCAGTCACGGCTCAAAGGTGGGCCACGCGGAGAACGGCCGCCTGTTCAGTGAGTTACTTCGGTCGGTCGGATTAGAGGACCTCAGTAAAATGAAAAGGATAACGGGCAGACACGAAGGCTTTCCGTTCCATTAGAGAGATTGAAGCTATTCCCAGCCGGCGTCTCGCTGGGATTCTCTCGTGTATCCAGCGAGTTAGAGTCGTTGGAAGAGAACAGAATGACAACAACAACAACCACCACAGTCAACAGCTACAACGACACTCACAGGCGTAACAACGACGATAACAACAATACCGACCACCAACAGCGAACGCAACAACGATAACAAAAACCAACGGAAGTAGTTACAACAATAACCGTACAGCAAACAGTACGCTTACAGGGTCAGCAAGCTCAACTATAAAACCAACGACAAGCTTGAAAGAAGAAAGGTGTAAAGAATACCAAAATTAAAAAAAAATCTATTCATACTCATAATCTACTAATTTAAAAAAACATATCTATCTACAAATAAAAAAAAAACGCAGGTGTATAGGTATAATTAATGACAACGACAAGGACATTAACAACAGCAGCGGCAGCAATAACAGCGACAGCAACAACAACAACAACAACAGCATCAACAACAGCAACAACAACAACAACAACGACAGCAGCAACAACAGCATCAACGACAGCAGCAACAACATAGTTGGTAAAATGCTTGACGTCTGAACCTAATCCGCGAAGCAATGCAGCAAGAAACATTAGTCCTGCTTTTCGGTCGGTTATATCCGTGGAGATTTGACGGCGGCGGTGGTGATGGCGGCGCCCTGTGAAAGGCCAAAGTGAGGCTGGCCTGCGTTCAGCATCGCCTCATGGCCTGCTAGGAGCGTTTGTTCGACTGTCTATCTGTCTGTCTGTTTGTTCGTCTGTGCAGCAGTCTGAACCGAGAGCCGCGGAGTAACGCTACTCAAGAGATGGTTCCACTCCCGTCTAGACAGATCACATACACACACACACACTCAAACTGACATCCGGGAACACGCGCAGGCGAATACTTGAATGTATGCATGCATATATATATATATATATATATATATATATATATATATATATATATATAGAGAGAGAGAGAGAGAGAGAGAGAGAGAGAAAGAGAAAGAAAAACAGAGGGAGAAAGAGATATGATGAGGAAGCAAGCTCAACTCGCAACCTCGGCACGCATTGTGGGTGGTGTCTCACATTGGTGTATGCGTCAATCTATCTATGCATGCATACATTAGTCTCTCTCTCCCTCTCTATATATACATATATATTTATATATATATATATATATATATATATATATATATATATATATATATATATATATATAAATATATATGTATATATAGAGAGGGAAAGAGAGACTATATATATATATATATGTATATAGTCTGTACATTGTATCAGATCTGCACCACAACCCGCATTTGTTCCGGTCAGACAATCTCTGAACAAGCGGCACGGTAAAGGTGACCGTGGTTTCTATTATTCGATACTTGTTCGACGATCTTTGTGGTCGCCGCTCTACGTCGGCGTCGTCGGCGCTGCTGCTGTTGTTGTCGTCGCCGAGTCTCTCTAGCTTCTAAACTCCATGCACATATTGATATACCACCATCCTCGATCTACTACTACTGCTACTACTACGACTATTCGACAAGTAAGCAACTGTCTATCGATCTCGTATCTAGATGCATGCATGCATACCGCCTGCCTTTTTCGTGTCTACGTCTCTGCTGACTGAGCCGTCTCGCGACATATCGCCTCGGCGCTCCCTGGTGACGCTCATGCTTTCTCTCGAATCTCCGATGACCACACCACTTCCTCTGTCAGTCAGTGTCATTTTATCACCGGCCACCGTTGTTCAGAGTCGGGCCACCGTCGCCTGTTGTCTGTTCGGTTGTATCGTGTCTACTCACAAACACATATATATATATATATATATATATTTTTTTTCTCTCTTTGTCTTTACAATTATTTTCTTGCCTCCTTCCAATAACTCCCTCTCTCTCTCGTTCGCTTGCTTTAACTCAGTTTGGCTGTATCGGCAGGCCGACAGAAGGTTCGTGCCGTGGCCTGTCATGATATGTTCTAACATAAGCTCTCTGACCTGCCGCTGCCGCTGCTGTTGTTACTACGGCTGCTGCTGGCACAATAACGACCCCACAACACGACGGCGACGACGACGAAACCAACAACAACAAAAGCAACAATAACAACACAAACAACAACAACAACAACAAGAAAAGCAACAACAACAACAACACAAACAACAACAACTCCAACAACAACACCAACAACAACAACAACAACATAAACAACAACACAAACAACAACAACACCAACAACAACAACAACAACAACAACAACATAAACAACAACACAAACAACAACAACACCAACAACAAAAACAACAACATAAACAACAACAACAACAACAACAAAAACCACAACAACAACAACAACAACAACAACAACAACAACAACTACAACAGCAGCAGCAACAACAACAACAACAACAACAACAACGAACATCTTCGTCACCAATATCCTGTTGCCGCCGCTGATTTGTTGCAGAAATAGTTGGCCGGCGCCTGACCTTCCCGCAATCTGATATCGTCTCCGCTGCCGCCGCCGGCACCGCCGCCGGCACCGCCGCCGTTTTTAGTGACTGACGTAGCGTATAGCCCAGGCCCGCTGCTGTTGTTGTTGTTGCCGTCCGCTTCTGAACTTCTTGTGAGCTTCTGGCAGATGAAAAACGTAGGAGAGCCATCCTCCTTCTCTCCCCAACCCAAACCAACACCCCCGTCCAAGAGCGTGCCCGGGGGTGGCGGGGGGGGGGGGGAGGTACGGGTGAGAGCAGCAGCAACAACAACAGCAGCAACTACCATAACAACAACAACACCACTAACAACAATAACAACGGCAGCCGCAGCAGTAAGAACTAGCTGAGGCGTAGCTTCGGTCTTGAACAAACGACGCGAACTTAATAGGTAGTATCTACGTCCCTATATCAGCAGCAGCAGCAACAACAACAGTACTTCGGGCGTCTCCGGATGCTCGCTCATTCGACAGGCATGAGTCAGCATTTAAAGCCTACCTTTAGGTTTAGCCCTCGGATAGCGTTGTTCGTCCGCCGAAGAATGACGATGATGTGGTCTGTCTGTCTGACTTTTCGCTCTCGATCGCATTTTCAAATCTCTCCCTCATGCCCATCTTTCCTCGATCCTATTCGTTCATCGTCTTGTTCTATGTCCTCGCTTCTTTCACTGTCCTCCGGCTTCTCTGTCTATCTATCCCCGACCCATCTCAGTCTGGCCACTTCTCTATCTGGCTTTGAGTCATCGTGTCACGCTAGTATTGTCTTGATCGAACTCGGTTTTGGTCCGCCTTTATAGGACAGTTCTGCTTCTATTTTCTTTGCTATTCGTTCACCCTTTGTTCGACTCTGTCTATAATTCTCTATATCTGTCTAGCGTCTTTATAATTTTCTCTCGCTCGCTTTCGCAAGTTTTCTTAAATGGCTGACCACATTTTGTGCTGGCTCCTGCCAGCAATTGTAGGAGACGTACCGAATTGTGGCTTTGTTTTTTTCCACTCGTCACTCGTGTATAAACTGACGTTTTCCTTGTCTCCTCGCAAAATGGTTCGATGACGACTATTACACATCAATGCTTCTATCAATCTGTGCTCCATTCCTAGCTTGTTGTGCTGTCCTGGTCTTCCTCTACACGGAGCAATAGAGCTATGGACCCACCACCGTCACCACAGAACGCAATTTTTCAGCTGTGGTCGGCGTATTGGTCTCTAATTTTTACTAATTTATTTTGTGGAAAGCAGTATCACTACTGATCATAGTAGCCGTAGTAACGAGTAGAAAGCTTCATAATCAGCATTGTACTGTCTTCATATTTATTTCACTCATATTCTGTATGCGTATAACATAGACAAATATACAGTTATCAGCTGCTCGCGGCATGTTATTCGAGAGGGGCAGTGCAGTGATCTATTCGCAAGGGCCAGGCAGGCAGACGCATAAAACTTCGTACGCGCCTCAGAGCACAGTCGACAGATGCACTCCGTAAACTCCTTGTGGAAACTCGTATTCGAACAGACCAGGTGATGATAGCCATGTCGTATGTATCTGGTATAGATGTGGCGATTGTCACGTGCAAGACCAGATTAGAGATGAGAGGCACTGAAGATATCCTGGTTTTCAACCTCTTGTCGGACTTGTTTAACTTTATTTCCCCATTCCGAGATAAAGCTCTCGAATGATGCTGCGGCGTCTTCAATCTCAATCGCATTATCTCAACAACCGGTGCACAGCCTGACATCAAGTACACAAAACGGCTTCTTACCCGCATTGACAGGCAAAGTACTCGCTTCATGTACATTGTGAAACATCTTCCAAGTAAACCAAAGTTTGCCCGAGTGAGGTGTTCCCATACTCTGTCAAGACCATACATCAGCATTGGAACAATATTGAGATAAAAGAGCGCTACTGCCGTCGGGACGGATAGGTGTCCTCATCAAAGAAGCTCGAAATTACGCTCAGAAGAAGCCACCAACCCCTGCATGTCGAAATGAGTTTACCATGAGATCTCGAGGAACTTTGTCGAAGGCTTTGACGCAGTCTATAATGACTACATAAAAATGGCCCCCAGGTTTTGCCGCAGCTTGCGTTCTCTCACCTCTCCGAAGCCGAATTGCTCCGGCGGAAGAGTCTGGTCGACCACGTACTCGATCCATTTCATAACCGACTTACAATTTGCAGAAGACCTTCTTCAGCGTCCTTTCAGACGCTATACCGTGGTATAAGTTTGGGTCTCGTCTGTTATTACCATGTTCGCCCTTAAATAACAGAGAAAACTTGGCGATATGCCAGGTTCCTGGCATTTGTCCCCTCTTCATGATCTCGTTGAAGAACTTGCTCGTGGCGTGCTCCTTCACCGCCTCGCAAGAGAAGTGGGATAAGGCAGAACGAGAAGGGGCCAGGGGATACTGGACCAGCAGCCTGATACCTAAACTCCAGTAGTGGTACACCTCGGCCTACGGAGAGCTGAGGGAATAGGTCCTAACTATTCACGACCAACTTCAAGCGTTTATAGTTAAGACAGGGAGGACGGAGGTGGGCATCTGCATTCTGTGAGGCACGGGGAAACCAGGCGATGTCTATTATACAGTCACACGCTCCGAGCGCTGACTAGAGAGCGCGGACATAATCCCCGCTGGCTTGGTGGGATCTAACATCACAGACAGTCGATCATCATACCAGGGCGATCGCATGCTAGCATCGGAGACGGCTTGGTGAGAAAGAGAGAGCAATCATGGACCTGAAGACGGCCAAGGAAAGTGAGAGGCGGCACAAGCTGGAGAAGCGCCCACGAAGGGGCGGTCAAAACGCGGAGCCGAGGGAGGGGGATCAGTGCAGCTAGGCCCCCACAGCGTTGTTGAAGCATTACCCCAGGCCGGAAAAGCATTGGCTGGGTGCACAGAGCGCTAGAGAAGCGAGACTCCTTCTCCGCGTGGCCGTCGAATTGCCATGCAATTCGAGTCTGGAGAGATGGAATTAAATCCGGGTTTAGTCATTGCTAGCTACCTGTAATTTATGTGCATCATGCATTTGTAAAACCTTCCATGTAGAAAAAGGCAATATAATGCGCCACGTTGTTTGTGCTGTCTCCTCTTCGCTTCGCGCGTTAGCATTGCTACGACGGCAAAGTGAGCAGCCAGCAGTCAAGGAAAAGATAAGCTGCATTCAAAAGGGACGGTTGGAAAGCGCTTAAGAGGCATTCATTATAAAGGTGTTAGTTACAATAAAATGATCTGTGAAAATCGAAACAGCAGTAGTGATGTTAGTATCAACAGTCACAGCAATAAGACAGTAGAGCGTGGTGACTTCCACCCGGCTTCTGGTGTGCGGACTAGGTCGCACCAGGTTCGATCCTCTGCAGGCGTCCCGGGGTCTATTCTTGTGCTCAAACATGTCAAGAGTGTATGTGTAACGCCGCATTAAAAAGATGACGTATTTTGGTAGCATACTTTTTTGTTGAGTCATTCCACGTGAGGTCACAAGTATTTATCTTATTTTAAAAAATATTTAATTTCGCTTAATTTTAAAAGTACACATAATCGTGCGGCATTTCCAAACATAGCCAGAAGAGTTCCACCTGGAACAAATAGCGGAACAGATAGCGTGAAAAGTCCTATGTAGGCAAGATCCGGTAAAAAAATCTTCTCTGGTCCTCTGAGGTAATTACTTGCGATATCGTAAAAGCAGCAATACTTAGTAATTACGGTAGGATATAGATAGGTATTATATGATGCCATTGTAAGATATCCGAGTAACAAGAATGTCATTTAGTCACTGCCACACGGATGGCAGAGACTATAGAGGAATGGCAGCGAGTAGCATACGCGTTTAATAACAAAAATACACACATGGCTTTTACTGCCGCTCGCGCGGAGAAAGCCACGAGTCAAGCATAACAAATACAAAGGCAAATCGTCGTGAGATTAAAATAAATAGTGGGCAATTTTGAGAAAAGAGCAAGCAAGATCTAAACCGAAAAAGTTAAGAGACAAAAAAGCCAGTTGCCAGACTAAAGTAGATGGAGGACGTCATCTTCGCTACATCATATAATAAACACAACGGGACGAGAGAAACAACGGCGACAACAACAACAACCACTTTTTTTGACTGTAACAAACCGTATTGCTCTCAATGCAAGGAAAACTTAAGTGTTAGTCTTCGGAAAGGGTAACGCAATCCCTCGAATGTCATTTGTAATCATAAATGGCCACCTGATACAGCCTAGCGACAGTGTCAAGGACCTGGGTGTAATAGTTGATGCAAGCGACTTTCTGCTAACGCGCATGTAGAGTCCTTTATCCGTCGACTTGCTGTCATCACAAGCTCATCAAGATACATCAAGAACAAAGCTGGGACATCTTCATACAATCTGCTCTGCAAGTTTTCAGTCACTTTACGTACGGATCCGAATTTTAGACTGCCTGCTGTAAGGGTTGGCGGAGCGACTGAGTGAGGCGCAGGGGCGCTTTCTTCGGATGTTTCGGGGATCGGCCAGTCGAGAGAGGAAACAACGCCATATATTAGATATAAAAAAATACCACGCGCTATTTAACCACGATAGTGGTATTTGAGAATATCCATGGGATTGGGCCGAAGATAGAACTTGATCGCCTTAAAGGGGCGAGGGAGGCCAGAGCATCTAACACGGTCACACTGAAGATCTGCATGCATCGAAGCAGCAAGGGCAGCTAAGCTTTTGGCGTTCGAGCTGTCAGGGAGTGGAACACCCTTCCGGTCAGATTGTGTTGTTGGAAATCTATAGACAACTTCAAGGGGAGTTCAAAGTCACGCCTATTATTCCGTCAATGATGAGCACACTAGTCTTCTTAAATTTGCTTCGCATAGAGAAAAACAAAAGTAATTTAATTTCGACTGCAACTTTTTACCAACACAATGGCAACCGTAGTAGGTTTTAATTACTATCGACTGTTTGCAATGTTTGTAAATATATGAATGAGTTACTCTTCTGATTTCAATCAGGAGCGTCGGTCGTGGAAGAGCGAGAAAAAGCCGACAAGCAAACAAGAACAGATACTGCCCTTTTATCCTAGCCAAAAGGCCGAGAAGCAAGAGCCATTCTCTATCCAGTGTTTCAAAGTTCGCCATTTCACTTATATGCGTAGATTATATACACTGAAACGATATCAGGATTAGATCAGGTAACGATTTGATCAGGTATTCTAATGACAACTTATATATATATATATATATATATATATATATATATATATATATATATATATATATATATGTATACCCTCATTTCCTTGATATATGGAAACGCATACGTACGTTGAAGTCATTTGTGAGGTTTATTGACGTTACTGTATTGATGCTAGCAAAAAAACAATCTCTGAATGCGGAAAACAACCAGTCTCTCATTCCCACTAAAGTATACCCAAAATACGTAAGTCTACACCGAAGTATTATATGAGTCGTGTCCAGCGTGAGACGCCTTTGGCTTTTTAACCTATTGGGACAACTCTACATCAGCCAGTAGGCATTAAAGGAATCCACGCCAGGCCACGCCACTAGGGTAAGGCAGCATACTAACTCAGAGCAACAGTGTTATTGTTGTCGTTGCAACTGTTGTTTTGGTTGTTGTTGTTTTGGCTGTTTTGATTGTTGTTGTCGTTGTTGTTGCTGCTGTCGTTGTTGCTGATGTTGTTGCTGTTGTTAGTGTTGTTGTTGTTTTGGTTGTTGTTGTTGTTTTGGTTGTTGTTGTTGGTGTCACCGTTGGTTGTCTTGCCGCTGATGCTGCTGCTGTTTCTGCTGCTACCGGTGTTCTTGTTGTTACTATTAGCGTGGTCATTTTTGTCTGGTCGAGTTCGAGTGGGTGCTGTGCAGGCTGTAAATTACTTTGGTCGTAAATAAGCTGGGCAACGACGAATAAATCACACGCACACATCGTGCACAGCGAGAAACACTTGTGAGCGTCTTCTTCACAAATTGTTGTTGTTGATGTTCCATCGCTAACTAAGCCTGCCGCGTGCTGAGTCCTGCAGAGCGAGCCGAGATTTCGACGCACCACGGACATGCCGCGAGTCGGCCGCGGTGACACAACACAAACATCATTGGGAACGCTTAGCAAGCTGGGGAAGCCCGGTTGGGACGGTGGGTGTCTGGCCTAAACACCAATGTATATATATATATATATATATATGTATATATATATATATATATATATATGTATATATATATATATATATATATATATATATATATATATATATATGTATATATATACATATACATATATATATATATATATATATATATATATATATATATATATACATATATATATATACATATATATATATATATACATATATATATATATATATATATATTAACTCTGGGCTACAGCGATATTGCTAAACGTTTAAGGGTCTGTCGACATAAATCGTGGCGGCGACAACAACAACATGTACGGTGAAAATAGCGAAGACGACGACGAGAACAACAACAACAACGTTAGCAATAATGTGGTTAGCAAAACCACCATAAGCATACTTCGATTCAATTTTAATTCAATTCAACCCTGGTTGATTTTTGGAGCGGCATTTTGCTATGCTTAAATTATTGGCGAATGCAGTAAATAAATAGAATAGCGGAATGTCTTTTTTAGAATAAAGAAGTACCTAGAAAATATACAATGCTTAGCACACTCACATGATGGAGTAGAGTAACACAGCTCAATATAGTCAGCACGCCCCGTCGCTGGCAAAAGCCGATGTCTACGCTCCAGTACACATTTGAATAAATAAGTAATAACACAGCAGTATAACAACTGCAATACCATGTGGGTTACACAAGTCTAAACCAAGCTGAAACCCTAACAACCATCGCAGTCAAAGTCCTAGCTGGATTTGACGCCAGCAAGGTTGGAACATTTTTACAGCATATTCTATGTCACATATTTCTAACTAAAAGCATTTTTGGGACTAATACTAGAATACGTAAGCATTGTATTCTAATCAACCTTACTATTTGACCCCTATGCCCTTATTTAAACATTAACAAATCTGATATACTACTTGTCAGATAAGTGTAAATAGGTTTAAAAATAAAGTGCTTCTTCACCTCACGAGCAAGCACGAGGGTTTTTTTTAAGGTAAGGTGAGGGTTTGAATCTCTTAAGGAAGCTTCATATAGCCGGCAGCCGATACGCTAGAGAGTCTCTACAACTCTTAAAAACAAAAGGACTTCAAATGTAAAGCAACTCGGCGTGACGATCCACTGACGTTAGGGACGAGATCTCTGCGGAAATAGCGCCACATAAAAAGCTTATAGGTCACTTGTCGTGTATTCAGTTTATTTGCAAATAATGCTTAATGCATACATTACCAATTATGGTCAACGCCGTCTTGAAAAAGTAGTCTTACCACATGATTGTGAGTGATTTCCTTCTTAGCCCACATTCCGCGCGTTTTAGTCACCAAAAGAAGGATCGATTGGGATTTATGCGCCGTAGTGCAGCATGTGATATCTATGCAAAGCTGCCATTTCATGCATTGGCACCCTTAGCGGTAACATAAATTGTAAAATCGCAAAACTTCTAAAATCGTCTTGTTTGCGTTTATCACTATGCGTTCAAATGCGTCAAAGATGGCAACTATTTGAAACTATTTGATTAAACTCCTTTACTAAGGCCCTCTCTTTAAAATTTAAAATACAATCGAAACATGCTCGTAGTAGCTTTCTTCGTAAATGCCTTACTGAGTTATTTTCTCTGAATCTTTAAAATATTAAAATTTAGTAGAATTATAAACATAAATGCATCGGGAACAGAACATTAAGATGTGCTGATGTCCAACTGCATCCACGATGACTCAATTGGCCTTACCCTTGCGTTCCAGTCGATCACTCTTTTAAACAGCTCAAACACTTAAGCAAGAACACTTTGAACAATTTGCTATGGCAATATGGCAAATTCACAATTTAGAGAGGGTTCGAGGAAATTTGTGATATAAAAACTTCTCCGCGGCAAAGGATGGAAGGCATTCCTCTGGTGAAGAATCTGCCAATAGATTAACATTCGCACAACACCCAAAATCTGGAAAATGGCAGAGGCTCTCTAGAAGGTAAAAGATTATCGAACAAGTTCAGCAGTGTGTCCCTATGGTTTATGTGATAACAGTAGAGTCCTTATTCTCCAGAAAGTCCGCCAGTTACTTCAGATTTTTGTCCATAAGTGCACTACTGCTAAAGCACACCCGAGCAATCGTATTTTCTGCAGCAACTCACACTCATGATGTTCGGGAACTACTAAAGAGTTTACAATTTAACCTAACCATTATGATGTTACCTAACTAGTATTTGACTGAGAGATAATCAGCTGCGCAACTGCATCCGAGAATCCCTCCAGATAATCAGCTGCTTTTGTACACACAGTGCTCTTAGAATCGCCCGGACGGGGGTCATCCAAGAGACAATTCTTAACTGCGTTTTATAGATAACAACAATGTACAATTAACATGACTCAATTATTCCGTAAGGCTAATGCTCGTGTACTGCTACATTCAAGCATCATCGACTAAGCAATGATATATTGTGTGTAAAAAGACGTACTTTGCATATTTCTACCTAAACGCAAATAACTCGTAGCAGCTTTCAATCGAACCTCGTAGACGTTTTCAATAGAACTAACTAACGTTTTTTTAAGGGAAACGACCTGTTCAACAGCCGAACTGTCTTCTGAATCGACTGACTTGTCTGTGCGGCGATAACAGTCATCCTTCGAGGAAGACCGAATTCAACCGATTCATATCGGAAGTGTATTCAACCACTACAAATCTCGCAACGACTTCGAAGTAAGTCTGTCACGTTCGTCGCCCCAGCGAACGAACGCTGACGACGTTGTTGTCGGACTGGGCTTTTCGTGGTTTCCTCGACAGGGAACACTGGAGGTAAACAGAGCAAATAGGGGAAGAAAGTGGAAACAATGTGGGAAGAGAGAGAGAGAAAGATAAAAACAAAGACACTTGGTAGCGTTGTGATGTTTGTCATCGTTGTTCCTATCGCAGCGGATGCAAAATAGAAACAATGTGGGAAGAGAGAGAGAGAGAGAGAGATAAAAACTAAGAAACTTTGTAACGTTGTGATGTTTGTCATTGTCGTTCCTATCGCAGTGGATGCCGTCGCCGCCTCCGCATTACAGTCTGAGAAGCTGACAAACAACCAACCGACAGCTGGTTATCTTAGCTGGCTGACGTCAAATTATAGCTAAAGTTGTTGCCCGGCCAGCCGGCTGGTTGCACGACCAAGTTCTGTACTCCACCACGCTTTGTTAGGCGGCCTTAGTCCGTCATCTCTACCTCTTGGCGACGGTGAATCGGCCATAAACGCGGCGGTGTTTCCGCACGACATCGATCAAATACCGGCTTTGTTTTGGATACGAAGTGCCAGTCTATCGAGTGGTCTTCTAGACTTTCTAGCTTATAGAGTCTGAATCTCGACTTTTGCACGTCGGTACTTGTGATAGTGTGCGATTAGCGTCGTTTCGGTCGGATGCGGCTGCTGTTGTTAGTGTTGATTGTTGTTAGTGTTGTTGTTGCCGTTGTCGTTGTTGTTGTTAGCATTGTTGCTGTTGTTGCTGGCGTTGTTGTTGGCGTTGTTGTTGGCGTTGTTGCTGGCGTTGTTGTTGTGTTTGCTGTTATTGATGTTGCAATTATTATTGCTCGTGTGGTCGTCGTTGTTTGGCTCGCTTTTAGCGGTTGTCTTTTTTATAGTATACCTGACTATTTAGTATTGTGGCTTTTTGTGCTTTTTCAACCATTTCGCAGTGTGCGTATTACGTCCCCTGTTTTTATTGGTTTTACTCTACGTTTGTTACCGTTGCTTCTACAGCTGCCGTTTTGGGCTCTACCTTCTTCGTCGCGGTGGTACTAGTCAGGAGTACCATGGTTATAGTGAATAGCAACTACTACTACTGTTGTTGTTGTTGTTCTTGTTCTTGCTGCTGTTGTTGTTGTTGTTCTTGTTCTTGCTGCTGTTGTTGTTTATTGCTATTGTTGTTATCGTTGTTGTTGTTGAAACGGTCAAATCACTGCTTTGTCATTTCCACCCCTACGCAATATTAGAGGCACGTGGCTAACCTGTTTTCTGTTGCCGCGATATATCATTAATAATTTTTGTTTTTCGCTTTATCTCACTTGCATTCCTCTCTCTCTCTCTCTCCCATGCTATCTATATCTGCCAATTTGTTCCTATATATATATCTTCAATTCCTGCTTACTTACTTTTCTGGTAGTTGTCGTGTCGCCTGTAATTAGTGCCGCCGCTGCTGCTGCTGCTTCTGCTTAAGCTGCCATATCGATCGTAGGCAGAAGACACTCGAAGTTTAAATGTCCTTCCCTCGTTGTCGCTCTGCCTCGGCCTCTCACTATCGTCGCTCACGTTGTCTCTGCGAGCGTTTCTTAACAACACCTCCATTATCATCCTTTAGTCCAGGCTGACAGTCAGGCTAGCCGACGACGACAACAACAACAACAACAGCAGCAGCAACAATGACAACAACCACAACAATAACAACAACAACAACAACAACAACAACAATGACAACGATATCTCTCTGCCTGGCTGTCCATATGCGGAGCGGCGTCCGTCAGCAGGCCGGAAACAGCAGGCCAACAGGCAGGCAACAGTGAAGCTTTTCATCTCGGCGTTAGCAAGGCTAAAGCAACAACAGCCTCAACAGGCGGAAGTCGGCATCGCTGCGGCCGACGCCTTCTTCGACGCATCAACAACAGCAAGGAGAATTACAACAACAACAACAACAACAACAACAACAACCACAACCACAACATTATCAACAACATCAGCAGCAAAAACCTTGACGACAGCGTCGATAACAACGACAACAACAACAGCAAACAGCACACCGAAACGCACGAGACATCAACTCCGTACACACGACATCAGCCTCCCCTTCCCTCCCCAATGCACCCCACAACCTCCAGGCCAGTCCGACCCAATGGCGACCAGGATAACCATGAGAAGGACCACGAACGAGCCAGAGAAGAGGATGGGCTGGATGGTGATGGGCCAGCGTTCCACCGAGTCATCGGCATGCCCATATGCCATATGTTGTTGTCGTCGTCGTCGCCGTTCAAGGAGGAGTTCACTTGGGGAGGGGGAGAAGAGGGATACGTGGCTGGTGGGGTGGGCGGGGGTACGAAGAGGAAGCTCGCGCCACCACGCATTCGCTAGGTATGCGTCGAGGGTATTTACATGTACACATACACACACACACATATGCATACATGCATGGGTGTATATATATATATATATATATACGTGCACACCGGGTGTTTAGAGATGCAAGTATAATGATCGTAGAATTTTTTAAAATTGGCATTTTTCACAATGGAATGGAGGTGCAGGTGTCCTCTCTAAAAGTGGCAGTGAAATTACAAATGTTTGCCATACCAATGAAACTGCCGAACACCATTTTGCAATTGTAACAAGAACGAGCTGCCGATACGAAACATACCAACGTGTTCGACACAAATTCTTTGTCTGAAGTTCATCGAAATAGTAATTTGGCTCATAAAACAAACACATTCAGGTGCGTGCGGGGTTTTCTGAGACCACACCGATGGTTATCTCGATTTGGTACAAAAACGATCCCCATCAAGTGTGCATTTTTCTGAATGTGTTTGCTTTATGAGCGTAATAACAACATTTTAAGTGAGTGAACGTGAAAGATAAATAAAGAGACATCAAAGAATCTTGCAAATTTTTGCGAACAGTTTCCAACACAGCTATTTTTCTTTCGCCAGTTAACGCCGGAAGTCTTTTAGACGAAGCATAATTTGTTATTTTGTCTCATTGGAAGGTGGTGTGAGGCATCACACGCTTACACTAGACAATATGAGACTCGCAACATTGGCCTACCGCAATACCTACTAAAACACACGTTTATCCGCCCCACAGGTGGTCTGGAGCTAGCTTAGCCACAGGAGGACTTCCTCCTTCGAAGCTTTATTATAAGCTTTTTATCTAGCTCTTTGCGCTTCTCCCTTGTAACTGCCAAAGCGTACAAGGTACGTTACCTACATATTTAAGCATAATTACATAACTAAATGACCATTGATCGGTCAGCATACTAACTCGTTTATATATATATATATATATATATATATATACATGTATTATCTTTTGATTACGGTTTCGTTGTCCTTTTTGATCCATTTGCATAGGTTGAGTTGTTAACATTTAAATATTTATTAAAAAGGCCCTAAGACCAGTGCGCCTGAAGTCTTCTCACAATTAGGCTATATACTACATGACTGTTATTTTAATTAGTACTAAACACAATAGTAAACGCTTGACGACAAGAACGTCTGGAGATGTTCACAGTATGATATAGTTTGATGAAAAAAAAGCGACAACAATGAGAAGACAGTTAACATCTTATGTATAGCATTTATAGCCGCCGCAAATATCCAAAGATCGGTGACCGGTCCTTTAACGTTTTGATCTCTGTCGCATTACCATGTAGCAACAACATGTAATACGCTAGCCTATTAGGTGTTATTGGGTCTGGTATGTATATTATACAACACAAAATAGTATTCTTTATTAATTTTAGCTTTATGTATTTGGCTTTAATATATTATTCCGGGCAGATGTTTTTAGGTCCCCAAACAGAAAACAGTCTCTCAAGGCCAGATCTGGAAACATGGTTGATGTTCGACAATCTAGAGCCTTTGTTTTCGTAATCTGGCTATGGCACAAGAGACGTGTGTGCGGGAGCATTGTCGTGGTGAAGTATCACAGTCTTCTGCTTTCTGGCCGTAGCGCTACGATAGACTCCTTCAGCTAGTCCGAGACTGTTGCGTAGTATGCTCTAGTGATTGCTCTTCCTGTAGAAAATTATTCGACTAAAATAATATCGTTTGCATCCTAGAAAACGGTCGCAAAAACCTTTCTGGTTGAGATGTGCTTTTTTTATCCTGGTGAAAGATGTTTAGCCGCGTACGGTGTACTCCTTGGTGATTTTGTATTAAAGGTTCTAACTCGCTTTCGAAACTTGACGCACGTGTCAGTGTATTTCGTTTTTAGCTCGTGCGAAAGCCATCACAAGTGTATGGACTTCTTGCACAGTTTTCTCATCTGAAACCGTTTTTGTCCGTCCAAGACGTGTTGCACCTCGGTGCCCTTATCTTATATATATATATGTATATGTATATATATATATATATATACATATACATATATATGTATATATATATATATATATATATATATATATAGTCTACCTACGGGCACAATGAGGTGCTGCCTCGAGGTTAAGCTCGACTGGTAGCGCTCCTCACAAACCCTTGTGTAGTTAGTTAATCACATGTAACCCTAAAATTGAATATATATATATAAATATATATGTTGTTTACCTCAATATACTTATGCATGTATACATATAAAATGTATTTAATAAGATTAAAGGGGGGGGGAAGCTTGTAGTACAAGAAAAAGAATTGGATTTATTCAAAAGTCAGTACGGAGAAGTGATAAGATTTGCATTGAGTTGCTGTTGTAATTGCGCCAGGGAATTTCTCGAGGGGGAAGGAGAAATGTCAAAATGTATACAAAGGGAAGTACAAAGTAAACTAGGATTTAATAGTAGGATTAAAAATGTTACAAACAAAAGATGGATTAAGCAGATGCAGCTGGTTAATACGGGACTTAGTATTGTGGGCGAAGTGGGCTTGCAGAGTTCGCAGCTAGGGAGATTGGGTACAACAGTCAGAAATGGGCAAGAGCGAGGGCATCAGAGAAAATGGTGAAATTGAGGGTAAACAAGTTATATACAGACAAATGGAAATTGGCGATGGGTTCCAGGTCGAGTTTGGCAACGATATATGAAAAGGAAAGCGGGAAAGGGGCGGGGTAGAATGGGTATACGATAATTCAAGAGCGAGTGGGCTATTGGCAGATGCCAGGGCAGAGATGTTGGACACAAGGATACAAAGATATAAATATAGAGAGGGGCAAAGTACAGAATGTCGAAAAACCGTACACGGACATTAGCCTTACGGAACAACAAAAAAAATATTAGAAATAAGAGGTTGTTTCAATGGAAAACCAAATACACAGCAGGTATTGAAGAATACATGGATTTTATGGATGCGTAAGTAACATATATGCTGCCGCTCTAAGCACTACTGATATAACATGATGACACGTGTATTTAGATATATACATGCCAAGCAAACAATAAATCAATCAAATAATATAACATACTGTGCATAGATGTGATCGCCATTAGGATGTTGTGGTTACTATTTTTTCCGCCCTTATATTTGCTGGTGCTATTTGCCTTATCTTTGCTATCGCGGTTGCTGTTAGTGTTGTGGTTGTTATTGTCAATGTTGCTGTCGTCGTGTTTCTTATTCCTATTATATTCCGTCGTTGGCCTCACGGTTGTTGTCGTCGTCGTTGTCGTCGTTGTCGTCACCGTCGTATGTGTTGTTTTTGTTGTTGATGTTGCCTTTTCTGTATTGCTATTTGTATTGACATTTAAGTTCACCCTCTAAGCGAACGCTACACGCATCAGCAACTTTCACCTTTCCTCACACAGTTTCACTCTATGTATGTGCACTTTGGTTACGTGCATTCGCTCTCTTTGCCTTGCTGAGTGGTTCGTTCTTTCCCACTCAGTCTATCTCTCTCCATGTGGATATATATATATATATACATATATTTCACACTGCTTGTCTCTCGCTTCAGTGTTTCCTGCCTCGGTTCATCTGATATTCAGTATCACGCGGGACGGGGTGCAAATGCAATGCCAGCGATTTTCCTGCGAATAACAAAGGCGATAGTATTGTCTACTTTAGAGGAAGCAATCTATCGCTGGCTGTAAAAGTAATGTTTGCTGTGCAAAGCCGTCTGCGTTCAAGGCCGCAACACGTACAGCCGGCTTCGAGTGAGGCCATGCACCATAACTGCAACAAACAGCCCAGATATATATATATATATCTGCATTGTTTCAGTTTGCAGGCAGTCGCCTCTTATAAACAGAAAATCATTATGCCAGTTCGGCTCGTTTTATAGCGCATGATTGAAAAATGCTCAGATTGTGCTTTTAGCCAGGATGTTAGCACTGAACTGTTGTTTTAATAAAAGGAGACTAACAAGTGGTTAGACAGAACGGTACTATTAACACTGGTGCTCTCTTCTGTTGTTCCGAAGATTTGCAACAGGACACATTTGCAAATACACATGTACGTGTAATCATTTGCTTGCAGGCGATCAAAAAGCCGCCACTAAAGTAAGGCTTACGGGTGATTCTTGTTCTAGATAGTTAAGATTACAATTATTTGCTCGATAGTATTATTGTTATTATTAGAGCGTGTCTATCATAAACCGGTATGCGCACTGCACGCAAGGACAGGCGTTATTGTTTGGATCAGCCTTCCGTATAGGCAAGGCCTGCGGTGCGATGAGTTGCTCAGGTCATTGACTACTAATAGTCGCTTCGAAGATTATTTCTAGTATCCCCCCCAACAAAAATCTTAAAACAATACTTTCACGGGCGTACCGAGGAGATTCACATGGTTTAGTCACACAGATGTCCCAATAAAAAAGGAGATGGACCATCCAACCCTCCCATTTATACGGTCACGGCCTTATACGGGTTATTGCACTTGATCAAGGAAACATCATTTGGCTTATCTTGCTGTATGCACAGAAAACGTTTGCTGAATTGCTAATCAACTGGCTTATAAATCAATTAACTATGTGTATTTTATGTGCAGAACCGGTGATGGTTAAGTCTATAGCTTTCAAGATCGATGTAGCTAGGCGCTGTGCCTTGCGATAATATATATATGTATATATATATATATATATATATATATATATATATATATATTTACATGACAGCGAACTACTGCCCACCAGAAATGCAAATAAATCAAAATGAATAAAAAAAACATATATCGGTGGAGCATGTTGAAATGGTAAAGTAACGTCAGTATGAGGATAGTGAGGCCAGCAACAATATGCGCCAAGCCGTACTGTGCCTGTGACGACGCTGAAAACTATTAAAAAAAAGTGCAATTAATTTCGATCTGGAAAGCACTAGCGCAGGGGTGACACGAAGCGCACAGAGGAGTATTTGATACAACTAGCGTGAGGAAGTAATGTCCTTTCTATTGGTATCATAGGAAGAGAAGATTAGTTACTAAGACCAATGCAGTATGTTTATAGCTCCCACCTGTAAGTAATACGTTTGAGAATAATAGCTATGGAAACTCTGTGGATATGCGAAAGTTCATCAAATCCGGCTCAAGTCGTTGCATATTGCACAATAAAAAAAAGTTCTCAGATAGTGCTTTCTAGTCAGAACGTTTGCCGTATACTGTTGTTTTGATCAAAATAAATTAGAAGGTAGTCAGATAATACGGTTTAAAAAGTTTAATATTGACGATAACTGGCCTTTTCAGTTCCCGAAGATTTGCAGCAAGACACATTTGTACATACAGGCAGCATAGCGCGCACTCTACGCACGGACACAGTTATCGTTTGCGCTTGTCAGGCTTCCGAATATGCTCGGTCTGCGATGCGAGATACCTAATTTAATCAATCTTATTTATTTTACTCAAATACAGTACGTACAAGATGGATCATGTAATTTTTAAACACTATTATTTGTTGTCCTGCCGTTCCATCGATAGGTAAAGTGCAATGATTTTCGTTGTAGTGCCAGACAATCAACCGAGTTGTACTCAGCGCATTGCTGCGAGCAGAGCCGACAAATGCACCGAGTACTATAGTCTTCATGAAACTCCATACGGGCACATACGGGGCAATGTAACCAGTGTACGATGCACCTGGTATAGACGTGCCTGTAATTGCAGGTCACCCCGACCCACAGCCAAAAAGACTTAAAGACCTCGAGCGCTCTTACCTCCGCCGCTGCCTCCGTGACCTTGCGTCGCTACACTTCCATGAACTGCTTAAGTGTCTCTTCCGTACCGACAGACATTCGCCGTACTCTCTGGCCGTTCGTAGAGGGCTGTTAATGCCGAGTTGACGCAGTCAATAAAGACTGCATGCAGGTGGCCTCCTGGACGAGACACTGCCCGTTCTACTTTGGAGTGCAAAATGTGGATTGCGTTGCGGGTCCTCATGGTCTTCATGAATTTGAACTGCTCTGGGGTTAGGATATGGTTTGCTATATTTGCAATCCTATTAATAATCAGTTTACAGAAAATCTTCTTGAGCGTTCACTCCGAGGCCCGGTACAGTTTGGGGTCAGTTCTATCGTCGCTGTGTTTGCTCATGAATGACAGAGAAAGCCTAGAAATACGCCAAACTCTGGGTATTTGCCCTTTCTCCATAATTTCATTAAAGATGTCACAAAAGATCCATACTTAATTTAATGATTAATGATAACAATTTATTAATGACTCACACCGTCACGGCGGGGGACACATCAAGGGGCTACCACATCATCATCATGAAAAGGCGCACTACTTCAGGCTTTCAACGTGAGTAGAAGATTAGACATTAGTGCATGGTCTCTAACGATTGGTAGTGTGTATGAGTACTAGATAAAACAACGTAATTTCAACGCACTCTACTACCAGAGAACCCTTACTGACCGAGATGAGCCGACGGTAGCGATGCTAGCAACAGACGCAAACAAGTGTGACGCCACCTTCGACAAGAGCATAGACGTCGTCGTAAGCAAACGTATCTACCTATTTTGTTCTCTCACCGCTGTCTCATGCAAAACAAGATAAGCAAAATCGTTGCCTTTTGATCCGGTTATCACCGTCTGTATCTGTCGCGGCCGCATTGCGCAGAGAGGCTTCTCCCATAAAGCGGACCAAATACAGTTTAGCAGACTGAAATCACCTTATATATATATATATATATATATATATATTTATACGTACGTACGCATATTTGTGATATCAACAATAGCAAGGACAGATGCTGAAACAGATTTGGATGCAATGTGAAGAGCTACCGCCTGCATAACAATCTAATCAGCAGACACGGTTTGATTAGTCGTTGAATTATCAGCCTCTGTGCCGCCAAAAATAGGAGAGTGACCAGCTAAACGTGATAGGTAGGTATGTATATATATATATATATATCTCCTTAGTTCAATTGCCGTTGGGTCATACGAAATGCGTTATCTCTCAGCTATTTGTGTCGAACATGTACAAAGAATGATCGCGCTACTGCTTAGAGGCCGCGCGACTCTTCATTTCCAACAGATGCAATACGTTTGCTGATGCGACTGATGAATCCAAATGAACATTTGGAAGTGCTTCAGTCCGCCACTTACATGCTATGCGGTAAATTGTACTTGGCCAAGAGAACACGGCTCATGCTGCTAATCAACTAAGCGCGATGTCAATTCGCGGGCGGTTATCTGCATCTCCTTACTGAGTGCATGACTGGTGATGAATATGATAGAATCAACAAATTTCAAGAACGTTTTATCTCAGTGTTATGCCACTGGAGATCACAGATCATTGCGTCGGACAGATTTTCCGGTTTTTCTGTTCGCTTCGTGATCTGCTGCTGTCCATGCATATCGATTTAATCTGGCAGTTGTGAAGAATGGAACCGGAATCACCCAGACTGGGTGGCCCCCAGTCGAAACATAGGCCAAATCATTTTAATGATATGAATCTATCAACACACCGGCGAGTAACGAAGCATGTTGAACGGGGAAAATGTAAATACGACGACTATACGAACAGCAACAATGTGACGCCAATGAGGGCCTAAACGAGAAAAATGGCAAGGGTATTCGAGACCTGGCAAGCAGTGGCATGAAAGCAGTAGCAGGACGTGCAAAAAAGATCATTTATAGAAGACAAGTGTATAGTACACCCAAGTGTTTTATTTCGCAGCGCTTGGGAGCAGTGTCGCCTTTACGATTAACCCCCACTTGATAAAAGATGAGCTATCGTTACTAAGGCAGTATCGCTGCAATATCGATGCCTTTAAATGCGTCAGAGCTGTAAGCAATAGCTAGAGACGTGCAGAAGTTCCTTGTGACCTTTAGTACCCCCCCCCGCCCCCCGCTTAGTGGCTGATGCGAGAGGCATCAGCAACTACCAAGAACACCTTAGATGAGGTGAGATGATAGAGTTCACACCGAGATAGCCGCTCTCTGGCAGCCCGTTGAGTTATCCATTGACAGTTTTCTTTATATATTTGTATTGCTAATTGCCTTTCGCTTTATTAGCGTGTATGCTAGTAGTTTCTTCGTCCTATTTCCTTGTCTTTTGCCGGCTTGTTTTCCTTCCACTTGTTTCTGGTAGCCCCGGGTTCAATTTAGAGTGTCCCCGTCTGTTGTTATTTCTTCGTTAAACCTTCATCTCGTTGTGGGTCTCGTCTCACAACGTTGCGTATCTTTGCGCCGTCGCACCTTTCCTTGTACTCTCCACCTTAACACATATCCATAACACATAGAAGGTTGCTAATATGCTGTACAAAAACAGCAAAGTAGTTGCAGTCAGCAGAATTCCATGACATACGTTAAGCACTTAAAAAAATCCTTTCGGGGCTGACTCTCAGCCAAGATTTAACGTCCATGGGACTGCTTCATAGACGGACCCCCATAAATACAAATGTGCAACGGTGGGGCTCGAACCCGCGCAGCTATGTGTCTCCTCCGGTCGCCAGGCGCAGACGCATGCCATCACGCCACCGGGCTCGACACGTAGCACTCATAGTTACCTCATAATTGTCCTCATCATCGTCATCATCGATCGAGACTCTCTTGCTATCAGAGTTAGAATGCTTATATGTATCGATCAGCGATCAACGATCATGCCATCAACGAATGCCTACAGCCAACACCATCAGGTGACCATATGGCGGTTGCACGTGTGAACAATGCGACGGCGGCCACGACGTTGACCGCATAACGAGATCAACGCGTGCGAAGCCTCACGACAACCTACCTTGCCTTTGACAGACAGACAGACAGTAGAAACGGGCAGTGTTGTTGCTGGTGATCAAACGAGGACATCTACGCGCACTGGAACGGTCAAGAGATCTGTCTAGGCGTATCTTGCTAGTCATAATAGCCAACTGACTAAGCTGACGAAATGACGGTGTTACACCGAGACAGGCGTTAGATCTTTGTTTATCTCTATTTTGGTTCTTTTTTCTCTCTCTTTTCTCCCGACAGCTAAATATGGATTTCCACCTGGAACCTGGAGAGAACAACCGGGATGGTGGACGCGTGACAGAAGAAAAAAAAAAGAAGAAGGAGAAGAAGAAGAAGAAGGGGCAGAGAGCAAAGCACGGTCCCGTTCTTGTCGTCGTTGTCTGTTTGTTGATTCATCTCTAGAAGACACAGAGGATACGAGACGACGTGAGATCGACAGCGGCAACGGCAAGGGCGAGCAGCCCGTTCGAGCTCGTCTGGCGTCGTCTGGTCAAAGGTTGGCAGGCATAAGCCTCCAGTGGCAACAGGACATCTCAGGACGACACACTCAGGACGGCAGGTCGATATGTCGATTTGTGTGCCGCCGGTTGTCCCCGCCAACAGCATCATCATCATCACACTACCACAACCACAACCACCACTCCAATAATCATTACAATGTCTATGACTTGCCACAAATAGCTAGTGACACTATCTAAAAAAGTAACGACTAATGCTTGTTTCGTCTCTCCTGTACGGAGCGGGTCTCGGCACATGTCTGGTGACGCCGCGCCGATTGTGGCGCATTGCGTTGACCTGCCTGCCCCGTGAACAAGCCAGGTGCCTGCCCCACAACGGCAGCACAGTCTGCTGCAGAGTAAGTTTTTGTTACCCCTGTTCCTTCTTCTTGTTTTCCGCAGTTATCGAACGACACGAGGCATTCGATAGTTTGAAAATACATGGCGTAGGTGTTAGTTTTGTTGAATCTTTCCGCTAGCGCAGCCCTGGCGAAAGAAACACGAACTTGGCATAAACACCTTTGTCGCCTTTCAGTTCGATTTGGATTGACCGACCTATACTCGAGGAAACATTTGTAGACGCAAAGCGCTTGATGTCACGCTTTTCGCACTGTCACGTAACGAAATAACACACACACGCAAATATATATATATATATATATATATATATATATTGGCTGTGGGACACACATGCGGACTCTGCATTCATATGATATAATCCTTGCTTTAAACTAATATTAATAATACTTTAATATCATTAATATTTTTTTTTAATTTTACGCTTATTAATAAAGCTTGCATTATGTTTTCTTTTAATAAAAGGAACATTAATTGCGACACAAATGTTTAATTGGAATAACTACTCGCTACGCGTTGTGGCAGTGTCACCAGTTATGGCTACATCAGAGTCATACAGAACTTCCAATACACTAGTCCTGGTATTCATATATTTTAAATTTGACGGGTCTATCTACTACGCGTATACTTAATGTACAAACTGTCAATTAAGAGTTTCTAGATGCGAATAATGTGCAGTACATCTTGTGGCTTCCTCTATTCGAGGAGATAAAAGTCATAGTAACGAGTAGTAATATTAGTAGTTATAGTAATGCTATCAGTATAAATGTGAAAGAGTAGATTTGCCTTGAAAAGTAGAATGGTCTGGCACATTTGTCCAAGTCAAAGGGGTTTTTACTCGGCGCAAATTAACAGATCGTTTGTTGCCCCATTTAGAGGCTAAAACAAAACAAGCGGCTAATATAAGGTTATGAGGAAGTGAATTGTACGGTAGTGGTATTACTGTAAAACTCGCTGTTTTTAAAACATATGAATTAGGGCAAATGTGTCAACTTATGTTAGCGTGTGAACTCTCTGTGTAAATTGGTGTAAGTGTGTGAGATATGTGTGTATATTTGTTAAAATGTGTATATTGATACACTCACACTATCTATTATTTTTACGAGAACGTAAGCATCGTAAATACGCAGTTTCGTCGATAAACCAAATCTGTATAAGGGTCTCTGACGTTGTAGGCTAGATTGGCCGCCGGGCTTGATTAAAAAACCGCAGTTCGATAACGTAAAGTGTCACTTAAAAGAGCCTTAGCAGACACTAGGAGGCTCGGTTTAATTTAATGCTCAGAATTTCTAAAGTCGATTAAGCATGCGGTGTTGGGAGAGGAATGTGCTAAGATTGAAGACGCTCTAATGCCGGTTATGTGTTTATTGTGTGTGTTATAAGTGGCAATGTTGCAAGTGTAATTTATTTATGTATAGTTCAATTTAATGCTCAGAATTTCTATAGTCGGCTAAGCATACAGTATTGTATATATATATATATATATATATATATATATATATATATATATATATATATATATATATATATATATATATTATATATATATATATATATATATATATATATATATATATATATATATATATATATATATATTTATATATATATATATAGAGAGAGAGACTTCGGCTGCACACTGGAAAATCAAGGTACCCTACTTTCTATTCCTAAACACGAACATAGCCTCTACCAGCCGCCCAGTACGGTTTCCGAAATAGGAACATTATAGTCGGCGATATAAAGAAGGTACTGGCACGGGCGGGTCGGCGGATTCTAAAGACCCTCAAAATTAGCCAATACTTTAGATTGTCCTGGATATACATTCTCCAACCTCAACTTAATGAACTGGCAAGTTGCCAAAAAAACGCTCTAGAGGCAGGCAAAGCTATGTGTCTCTGCCGAATTATCTCAGCCTACCTGGATAAGATACCTAGTGGCAGGGGATGGGGTGGGGGAAAAGAGCGCGGTTTATGTGGGTTCGGTTCCGGAACCCGTCCTCTGAAATCCAACCTACTGCAAGGTGCTGTGTGTGTAAATTGGTGGCTTCGCTGAATATCTAAAACAGCCTAGAATGGGTAGAATTGCTAGCAGACGACCTGGCCATTATGGTTACGGCTCGGGCCGAAGTAATATAACGCAACACGGCCATACGAGTTCCTGGACGGATATCTGAATCGGGCTGTGACCTAAATTCGCCACCATTAATAACTACCAGAAGGAGTAGACGCACGTGAGACCTAAGGAATGACCAAGAGGAGCGTTGTAAGGCCCTGCAAGAAGCACGAAGTACAGGCACCGTACGGACATGAGACAGGCCTCTTAGAAGGAAGTTCGCTATATGACGACTTCAGCGATTGACGACTAAAGCGCGGACAGAGACGGCATGGGTTTGCTTTATCTGGACGCTGAGGAGGGCAAATGCAATAGCCAGGAGGTAAGCTCTCTAAAACCGCTGGGGCTAGTCAAGACGACAGCTGGGGAAAAATAATATTGAACCAAACAGCATTTCAGTGACGAAAAGCTTCAACGCACCCCTATAGTCTTAAACGAACGTTTTGCAATCGTAAACTAGGGTATGGAGAAAAATATAGGTTAAGAGTGTTTGAGAGTTTTGCGCCACGCTTTTAGGAGTCGCGGATTGCCATAGTACGGGTTGCCATTATAATCACATATTGATTACATGACATACATGCATATATGCGAATGTATATTCTTTTCTACCTTGAATAAAGCGTTTCAATCTTAAAGTAATAGAATCCAGTAACATTTAAGAATAGCTTGGCAATATCAAGAGCTATAATATATTATATATATATATATATATATATATATATATATATATATATATATATATAAGGGTGACATGTGTATTTAGGTATACATGCCAAACGAACAATAAATCACATGTATATATATATATATATATATATATATGTTGTCTCGTATATACTTCCTTAAAGGCTGTTGGGCAGACCAATGAGACCATAGTAAAAACCTACGCAAGTCGCGTGTACAAATTTGTTTCTATTTCGGTTGCAGATATATATTGCCATGTCAATCTATGACCCTAGACGAAGTCATTGCCGGCTGCAATATGTGCAAATAACAACTCCACCGTTTGACGCAGTTGTGTAGATCGTATCGCTTACACAATGACAGATTACAGAAGTCTATATATTTTGCTGTCAAACCACATTGTTATCAAATCTACATGGAAGATATATAGTCGTAAACAAAATTGCTCAAATTAGCAATAACACAGATACGTATACATGTATATACACATACCTGGGAATCTGGAAAAGTTTGTGAAATTTCCCACGAAGTGGAGAGTGAGTTAGAATAAAGTCAGTTGGCCGACGTGTGGTCAGTTTTGCTGATGCTTAGGTGGAACGTTCAAGTCGATTCTCTTAGAGCCAATCATGTGTAACCATGTCGAGCACAATCATGTGGGGACCACAACAGCCGTACCAAAAATCGGGCTGCGTACTGTTCATTTGTACTTATTGCAATGGGGATTAAAATAACGAGGGCGCTTAAAAGTGCTTCGGCCGGCCATTAGGCTCGAAGCCCTGGATGGGGTACAACATTTACAACAAGACAGCTTAACCAACGAACAAAGTACACCGAACCCTGCAAAAGACGTTGCTAGAGATATTCATTGCTAAGTATAACTTTGGGCTTGGTTGCAGTGTCGAGCAGCCTGTATACCGCACAATGCCTACTAAAAGTAGCTTAGTAGAAGGAAGGGCTCAGAAGCTAAGAAGCTGTTCAAATTGAGGACTAATAAAATGTTTAAATTCACGCGAACAGGTGATTGAAGCCGTCGCTATAGAGCTAGAAAACATTGAAAAGCGCTATTTGGAGATGCGCTTCGATGCAACGTCGAAGTTAGTATAATAATAATGATTCCACGTTTAGGAACCGATTGATATGCATTTCACACACACACATATATATATATATATATAATTAATTTTGGCAGCAGTCAGCTATGTCGATAGCAATGCTGGTTAAATCTGCGCATATGTTTGTTGCACCGGCAGGTGTTCCTCGCCAATTAGACTTGCGTTGTGGGTAGAAACCCTACAATTTTTCTTGCAGTTGAAATCCTTCGACTTCGTTTGTGGGCCAGTTCTATTTGGTTCACCGTGCACACTAGCTGGTGCGTGTCCAGTCAATAGAGACGGACTTCCAACCCGTCGTGTGCTTTCCGCGGCAGCGGTAGCAGCAGCAGCGGCAGTAGCCACAAATGTGATAAATTTGAGATGTCTAAGTTTCGGTAAGAAGCGCTGCTGACCTACAAGCAAAACAAACGCCAAATAGCACTTAAGTTGCTAGGTAACGCGCGTCTATATATATATATATATATATATTTATAAATTTAGATATATATATATATCCAAAACAGATTACTAGTTTAAGACACGTTCAAAAGTCGATTTACTACATATGCACGTGTTTATGCGTTAGCGTGTTGGGGGTAGCTGTTTGTTTATTGTGCAGTTGTTGTGTGTGTGTGTGAGAGAGCCCCCCTCTGCTTTCCATCGTAATATGGATGGAGTTCACAAGGCACAAAGACGCGAAGACATGTGAATACTATTTCTCCCCTCCTCTATATTTATCTCAATTGGGGGCGTGTTCTACTGGCCACACTACTGTGATTGCTTTGGCTGCTGCTGCTGCTGTTGCTACAACACCAGCAGCAACAACAACGACAACAACAACAACAACAACGACGACAACGAGAACAACAACAGCAGCAGCAAACAACAACGCTATTACGACTACGATTAGTGATGCTGCCATTCCTATGGTCGCTGCTACAGCAATTTCACTGTCTGCTGCCAGTACATCTACTATTATTACTACCACTACTACCACCACCACCACCACCACCACCACTACTACTCTTACTATTACTACTACGATCAGGAAATGCATCATCCTATGTCGACGCCGCCCCCGCCGCCGCCCTACGGGCTCTCAGGGACAACATTGACCCAGCCAGCGACTTAGGCTGGGCGGTAGACGTCAAAAGAGCTTCGTCAAAATTGCCACAGGCGAATTCCGCCTGATCCGGCTGATTGTTGAGGCGAAACACTACTGCCGGTGCCACTGGCAAATGCAGACCTAGAGCAGATATATGTAGAGGAGAAGGCATCGCTGGACGCGACAGCCCAGGCGGCCACCGACAAGGCTGTCATAATCAGAGACCTAGATGTAGATGAGTCAGTGGAGCCCCAAGACATGCTCCTCAAAGGGCTCTCGCTATGGACGGGCCACCGGAGACGGCGTTCCGCGTTGGACCTTCAAGAAAACCCGGGCCGGCCACTGCTCATGTATTATGGTAAAATACACCCTGAGGAAACTCAAGCTAGATTCTACGCCAAAAAACTATATATATATATATATATATATATATATCCAAACTGTTTTTCTTTTCATTTCAAAGTTGCTGCCCCCGCCCGTTGCAATGCACTCATTTCCGACTCTTCGAAGCATTTTTTAAACACGTCGTTTGTGATCATTTTGAGATTCCTTTGAGATTTTATTTCTTTATTTTCTCTAGGCTCAAAGCATTGTCTCTTTATTTTTATTTATCCATGAGAACAGAAAACTCTCAGCGTACGGCTGAAAATCACGTAGATGGCTTATTACTTTCCGAAACCCCTATAACACAGCTTTCTAAACTTACTAAGATTTCCATTAAGGTATTTTCCACCAGAGCATCTCCTGCCTCAGTCCGGCAGGGCCGACATTTCTCTTTCATTAGCACTTCTGACCTCGCGATCCACTCAGTGCAGACTTTTCCAAACTCCACTTACTGGATTACGAGGGCTTCCTTAGAGAAGTTTCCTAGTGGCATACCTAAAATATTGCGTATCTACCTATCTCTAAGAAATACGATACACCTAAGGCATATAACCTACGACGGAGTACTTACACGTTTACATCCCACAGTAGCCCACGCAGGCGGTCTAGCATTGTCCGTCGTCTACACAGACGATCTGTGTCTAATAATTGGCACATTTCAAACAGTGCTTGCATTTCCGTGCTTGAAAATCAGCAATTTTCCATGTGAGTTATTGTTCAATATGAGATCAAGGCCTTAGTCCTGTCCTTCGTATGAGACAATTGTAATGCGGTCTGGCCTACGCCAGTTCTCGATACCACGGATTGCGA
Source organism: Dermanyssus gallinae (assembly GCA_003439945.1). Lineage (NCBI taxonomy): Eukaryota > Metazoa > Arthropoda > Arachnida > Mesostigmata > Dermanyssidae > Dermanyssus > Dermanyssus gallinae. The sequence continues at coordinate 423,915 of QVRM01006467.1, forward strand.
GCTAATCTCAAGTGTTCAGTGAGAACGGCGTTGATCACATAATGTCAAGCGTTTTGGTCGGTATACGAAAAGGCCATGCAGGGCCACCGCTTCAAGTCTTTCATAGTATCCGCGGCATTGTAGTTCGAAAGGAACAGGGCAACCCAATGCCTAAGCATCGGGTCGTTAGTAAGACCCCTCCCCCCCGTACGGAAGAAGGCAAGGTCACCGCCCGTGATCTATTCAAAAGAACAACCAACGCAGCCTTGGCAAATATCCGACAACACCTCCACTTGCTAGGCCTCGAATTGTCTCCATAAAAAGCGTAAGCAAATATTTTAAACGGCCTGAAGCGTACACAATCTAAATATACCCCTAGAAGGGCATAGGTGAAATATCCACATCCGCGTCTAGATACCTAGGCGTGATCCCGGGTAACGCTCTCACAGGAACACCTGCACATGTGCGCTATGCAGCAAAAAGCTGCTGAAGTCTCAGCAGAATTTCTTTGTAAAGAGCTTCTCCGTGGACTAGTGGGACAACCGGCTCTCGCCGCACCCACCGCCGCCTTGCAGAATCAGTTTTCGATAGCATCATGTGACCTGCCGCATACGCATGGGAGTGCCTGACTACCAGGGCTGCAACATACCGCCTTCTCAACAAAGCACAAGAACCTATGATGCTCAGCATCATACGGGCAAGTTGCACGGCGTTTACAGCGACCATGCAAGTCTTGTTTAGACAGATTCCCTGGGACCCACGAGTAAAGGAACTAGCTTTAAGACGCCCCTAATTCAACCCCGGGACAGAGGAACTACAAATCAGAAGACTAGATACCCTATACAACTGACTAATTGGAAGCAATCCAGCCGGGCCATCCTGGATACGAAGGACGAAGCCATCACTCTCCCTACACCTCATTGGTAAAGCTGACTTCCCCGTATGTCGCGTGTGCAATACTAGAGAGGCTCACGACATAAGGCACGAACGTAGTGCCTTTTACAATACTGAGCGAGAACTGCTCTCTCGGAACCTGATAATGGAAGATATCCTGATATGACAGGCCCATGTAGAGGTGCTCCTCAAGGATCGTGAGTCCCGGTAGTGTCTGAGAAGAAGGTTCGTCGAATTTATCGCAACAAGGCGCAGAGAGGGCGTTTGACGTTTAGTTGGTTTGTCAGTTCCACACGGCCATAGCTTTAACAACGACGCTCAGTGTGCATCATGCATTCTACAAGTTATTATCTCAAAAAATACAATTACTACCGAACGCAGCCGACTACATTTACGACGATTTGAATATACATCAAGCAGAAAGCCAGCTGTAGTCAGTGTGCCCTTGTTGTTACTGCAATTGTGTTGATGCGATCATTGTTGTTGTTGCTTTTCTTGATGCTTTTGTTGTTGATGTTAATGCGTAGTTCGCGTTAGTGTTGTTGCTGCTTTTGCGATTGTTATTGTTGTTGTTGCTGCTGTTGTTGTGGTGGTTGTTGTAGTTGCTTCCTACTGCTGAGACAACAGTGGCGCGCTGGCAGCTGTCGGATCGACCTGAAGACTGAAGTAATAGAAGGCTTCACTTCCACAGCCGCACTTCAGGAACAACAACAACAGCAACAACAACAACAACAACAACAACAACAACAACGACGACGTCAACAACGACGACGACAACAACAACAACGTTGAGCGCAGCACTGCTTCGCGGCGGGGGCGAGCGTGTCGACTGGCTTGGCGAGGCGATTGCAACGTCAGTCGCAAGTCAGTGAGTCAGTGAGCGTGTTGGTTTGGGGTTGGGGGGTGCAGCACATCGCATGGCTAAAAATGCCGCCCCACAACGATCACCATTACCACCACCACCCCAATAACCGACCAGACCACCAACCACTACGACAGCCAGCTGCTACTACTACTACAACTCGTATGTGTGAGCCGTCGTGGTCGCTACTTCGGTGTTCAGCTTTGCCAGTCGTAGCAACAATGGTAGCTAGCCATATCGGCGGCATCAACAACAGCCACGACAACAGCAACGACAACAATAACAACAGCAACAACAACAACAATAACAACAGCAACGACGACGACGACAACAACAGCAGCAACGACGGCAACAACAGCAACAGCAACAACAACAACAACGCCGACAACAACAATAGCAACGACAACAATAACAAGTGTATTACCCACAACAACGACAATAACAAACATTTTATTACGAGCAACAATAACAATTATATTAACAACAACAGCAGCAGCAGCAGCAACAACGACGACGACAATAACAAACAACACTAACAGTAAATACTATGTCATTATAGGGAAAATGTTGACCAGTTTGCGAGTTCTCGTCAACTTGCACTACCTGAAGCTCCGCAGCGCTCCCGCAGGCGTCAATGTTGTAGTTGTTGTAGTTGTTGTTATTGTTGTTGTTGTTGTTGTTGTTGTTGTTGTTGTTGTTGTTGTGTTTGTTGCCGTTGTTGTTGTCATCGTCGTCGTCGTCGTCGTCATCATCATCGGTTTCCTCCCATCATCTCACCGTGGTGGCCGTATTCGTATGGTTTCCATGTCAACCGCCTCATTACCTCATCCCCTTCTTCGTCCCCTCGGACCCCTTGCCAGCCGTTCACTTGTTGACTTCGCTCCTCTCACGCCCTTTTTCGTGGTACGTTTTTCATCGTCGTCGTTGTCGCCTTCGTTTGCCTCGACTACAGGTAGTTCTGTTGTTGTTGCTATTTTCGTTGTTGTTGCCGATGTTGCTATTGTTGTGGGTGGTGATGTGTCGACACAGTGCTGCAGTGTTGTCTTCTACCTACACATTTTACTTCTCACAAAGACTGGGCTTTCCGAAAAGCGCGTCTGCTTCTTTTTTTCTCCCCCAATACTCTCTCGCTCGCTCGCCCCCCCCCTCTCTCTCTCTCTCTCTCTCTGTTTGCTGACGTTAGTTTCTCGCGCGCGTTCACTCTCTCGTTCTCGCACTGCCTTCATCTCAATCTCGCAGCGCTTGGCGTCGGCTCGCTGTCTGTTGCGTTGTTATCCGTAGGGGGGGGGGGAGGGTAAACATCAAGAGTAAACTGTAACAGTGACGAAGCAGGCTAGCAGTTGCTGGAATGGTGGCCGCGAAGGCACTTAACGTAAGGACGTGCGAACGAACCAATCAGCCCAAGAACGAACCACGGGCCACCGGTGAACTACCGAGGAAGAGGGTCGGCCGATACAATACAATTGACAGAAAACAACAACAACAACAACAACGACGACGACCACCACGACAACAACAACACGGCTGGAATATGCCACCTGGCTGATGACGAGGACAATCTGTGCTACCGCGGTAGATCGTGAGAGGGAAACAAAGATGAAAAATTGGGGAAAAAACGAATGCAGTGAAAAAGCTTCTCTTTCCGAATAGAAAGAAAAGCTTAATGATTGAGTAAGAGAGAGAACGAAAATGGCCAACATTGGTTCTGTGGAATCTGCTGACCACGTCGAGTGGAGGTCTGCGACCCGATGATGAACAGACACACAGAGACCAACCGACCGATCCCCGGCAGGCTGGCTTATTCAATGTGGCCGTGATGCCATACATTGTCAATAATTCGATGGCAGTATATATATATATATATATGTTTTTTTGCAGGGTAAGCCCGCCCATCGTTGAGGCACACTGCAGAGTCTTGGACCGCTGTAACCGTGAAAGAGTGGTGACTACGGCTTCGGACATTATGCTCATCATAACAGTGGTATTTTCTCCTTGTACGTCTAACACGAGGCCGTACTTGAGAAAGAATTCGCCTTTTGCCCATAAGTAATGGACGTGAAAATTTGCCTTGCCCGACCGCAACAGTCTGACGCCTGCCTGAAAAGTAAGCATGACTATCGCAAAAAGTGGAAATAAAAGCTCACCAGGAAAACATATGGTTTTATACGAATATTTTAAAGATGCGGCAACAGACTTAGGACCGCCTAACCCCGGATTCGTAACCGCCGGTTTAGGTCAGACAAACCTCGCGAAAGCTGGCGCAGATGTATAGTGCAGTCTATTTCTAATGACAAGGGAGATGCGGCTGACCCGCAAATTCCTAGGGCGTCCCGTTAGGTTGTGTAATGTAGACGTGTTAACGATGTTAATTGTATAAAAGCTTTAAAATAGTTGCTATTTTTCCTACGATACGCGGATGGTTTTCTCTCGCAGAGATCAACCGAAACTACCCTAAGATAAGTTGTACAGCACATTGAGCACGTTTTTTTCAGTTCAGTTTTGTTTACTTTACTCAACTTGAGTATAATAATTTATATAATACTTCATGCATAAGGCTGTCCTCATAATAGTTTATCTTTTTCATCCGGAGAGAGAAGTAGTGCATTAATTTACGATCCAGTGTTACGCATTCAACTGCATGGTAGTTGGCACATCTCTGCAGGAAAAACCAGCAGGTGCGCGACTTGTATTGCTCGTGATAAAATATACTGCTGAGAGTCAGTGGCCATGATGTCCCAAAAACTGTCGAAAAACCTTAGATATCTCAACATCTCTGATCTACCTTTTCTTCATCTTAAATCCTTTCGAAACTGGGACGGCCTCTCCTATAAAGGCAATCGCTTGATGGTCCCTAGGTCGCCATATGCGACCACGATACCATCTTGGCCCACCCGCATTATCCACTCAGCCTATGGCGCCCACATCTCCGCGTGTCGCATCGTACATATCATACGATCCATGGACTGTTCGGGTACATTCAACCAGCTTCTCCAATCATTCGACGACCAGGTGGTGGAGGCCCTCGAGACGGTTTTGGGTCTGAACTTACGACCACGAGAGGTGCGCCAGGCGGCTCTCCCCACCTCCATGGGCGGTCTTGGTCTTCCCTCGGCTCGCTCCTTGGCAGGCCCTGCCGTGGCCGCCTCGATGCACGCTACTTCGGGTCATGTCCAACGCCTGCTCCCGCCGGGGGCTTGGGCATTGTTTGAGGCAACTCGCGACGTTATAGCGGCTGGACTCCAAGCTTCACCGCCTGATATGAATAGACTTGCCTGCCAGAGGGCCTGGACCGAGAAGGTACACGAATTTTCGCTTACTGAGTTGCTTGAAGAATGCGGTGACGATCAGGATAGGGCGCGCCTCCTTGCCGTCGCTCGCCCAGGAGCGAGCGACTGGCGACACGCACTCCCCGCTGACTCATTGGGTACCCGCCTTGACGACCAATCCACCCGGATCTGCGTTGGCCTGAGACTGGGAGCTGATTTGGTAGAGCCACACAGATGCACTTGTGGCGAGCCTGTCGGACGCCTGGCCAGACCCGGCCTGTCTTGCGCTCACTCGGCGGGCCGGCGCCCACGTCACACCGCTCTGAATGACATTCTTGCAAGGTCGTTGCGAAAGGCTGGAATCCCTTGCGTCCTGGAAATGCCTGGTCTTTCTAGAGACGATGGCAAGCGGCCCGACGGCTTGACTTTGATACCTTTCTACAAGGGTCGTTCCCTGGTGTGGGATGCGACGGTGACCGACTTTCTGACCTCCTCCCTTGTCGGTCCCGGCGCTTCTCGCCCAGGAACTGCCGCTTCCCGCGCCGAGACATCAAAGATAAGGAAGTATGCGAACTTAGGCCAGGCGTACCACTTTTCACCCTTTGCATTCGAGACGCTGGGTGGCCCTGGGCCCCTCACAACCACGCTAATTTCCCAGGTTGGCAACGCTTTACAACAGGCTACGATGGACAAGAGGGCGGGCACTTTCTTCTGCCAACGGCTTTCCCTAGAGATTTAGAGAGGTAACGCGATTTCGGTGCTCAAAACTATGAAAGACTGGATGAACCCGCGTCTTCGCGTCAGGGGTCGGGCAAGACTCCCACTCGGACACGAGTGATAGATTAGGGGTGAGCCATCGGTGCCGTGGATTTAAACATACACATGTATATTTAAGTCAAACTCCAATGGCTTCTAAGGCGCCCGAGATTATAAAGAAGCAGAACCTATGCAACAGAGCGCTAGATTTGTTGATATAATGCGCTGTGTGAGAACCTCAGGCTTAAGTACATGTTGGACTATCCTCGTACTTCAACGCGTGCTTTGAGTTCCAAATTGAATATGTGTCATCGCGCACCATTTGTCGAGTTAAGTTCCAAGCCCGTATGGGACGGAGGATAGTCTAGAATTAAACAGCCTCCTTAAAAAAAATTAATTCTAGTTGCCCCATTTCTATAATCACGTCATATGTACCGCCTTGCGTAGTAAATTCATTGTTGTTCTATAGGGGTTCTATGCTACAAAAAAGTTTTTTCGGTTTTGTCCGTAAAGAATAATTAAAAGAATCGAAAAAACAATTTGTAGACACAATATTACTAACCGCATATGGCATGTCTTCTAATTTAGTCTCTGTCAAAGCTGTTTAGTCTCTATTTATATTTATTGTTATCGTCCCTGTTTATGCTGGTTTCTGAATATAACTGACGTTGTATCCGGAACACCTGTCTACACTACTTCAAATCTATGTTCATGCACCCAATTTTCCGGCTCGTTGTCAAAAGCTGTAACCTGCTGACGTGATATGACTACTCGCGGACATGAAAGACTTTCAACACCATGTCAGATAAAAGAAGGCATTCATTTCAGTGATTCTTATTGTCATAACTATGGCCGAACTATTATATGATAGCCTTTGGTGTTATCTTCATCTTCGTCAAACTGTTGTTCACCTTTCGTCGGCTGTCTCAATTGGCAACCCGTTAGCCCATTATTTCTACTGATAACGACGTTCGGGTTCTACACAATAGGTCCGTACACCATGATCGGCACGAAACCAGTGTTACTATTCTCGGTGTTTGTGGCCCCTTGTTATTGTCGTCGGCTGTTGTCGTTGCTTTGACTGTTCTCGGTCTCATATCTTTGCTACGCAGGTACTGCAGCATAATAGCTACAAGCGGGCGAAACGTGTCTATGAAGGTTTTACGGTTTACTGTTATGACGCCAACGATGAATAGTATAGTGTTACTGGCTGAACAGTATATTTTGCGGACACCACCTGCAACATATTTGTATACATGTGTACAAGACAGTAAATATATATGCCACTGTGGCTTGCATGTGTGTATGTTTACAGGAGTATATGACCGCATGTTTGTATTTCTCTGTAGGCGTGTGCACACGTGTTTAACGTGACTTCAAACGTAGAGCTGGCCCTGTTTACAGCGCGCCAGAGTCTCTCAATGATCAAGCTTTAGACTCTGTGGATAGTCGGAACATAAGCCCTTCGCGCACAGTAAAAAGCACGCTAACCAAAAGTCCAAAGACTGATTTTCGTTGCTCTATATATATATATATATATATATATATATACATGTGTGTGCACAACGTGGGCAAAACGTTTAGTCTCATCACATGCACCAACTAGAAAGCCTTGCTCTAAAAAGCGTTCGGAGATTTTTTATAGGGCGCTGAATCACTCATGCAGTGTGTGGGAAGTTCTCAGAAAGTTCAACCTGAACAGCAATAGATCAGCGCTCAAATGCAAACAAAAACATCATGCAATGCATCTCGCCGCTGCCAGCAGTTAGCAATATACAAAACCTTTACTTACGGATAATGACGATGTTTCGAATACACCACGTTCTCTTAGCCTGTCTAGCATACGTAGGGGGTTCATCCTAAGACAAAAGTGACGACGGGCATGCCGACTATACTATTCAAGAAATCAAGCCATCATTAGTTTAAACCTTCTTAAAGGACGTTTCTAGGTTGGGGGCAATAGCCCAGAAGAGTTGCGCGTGCAAACTGATGGCGAATTCCTTATTGGGACAGCTGGCAGCACATGTAGAACATAAAGAGGTACTCCCGGCAGCATGATTTCCGTGCACAAAGATCGACAATAACAGCATGCAACATGTTCCTTTCCAGCATTGGGTCAAAAGGTCGTTCGTTTTGTGCGCAGTGTATTTGTGATTTTTTGGGTCGCACTTGACTCAGGGTAGAGAAGCTTGGAAATGCTAAACCAAACCGCACTTTAACTCAGGATAGAGAAGCTTGGAACTGCTTGCAACAGGCTCTGGCTAATTTGTCGGCATGCTTGTAGAAGCTGTTAGCCTGGAGATTAACACGAAAAAGATGAAGGCCATGTCATTCGGGCAAAACGGAAAGCTAACCAGAGGCAGCTTACTGTCGTCACCTGAAAAAATATATATATATATATCTCTTCACTGTATACAATAGCGGCTAAAATTGCACCATTAGGCATGGTCGTGTCACATTTGGGGTTGAGCCCACAAGACATCCGGTATATAAGTATATACTACACGGACTATATAGCTACAACCCAATTTTCTTCTATATGGAAATAGACTAGAAAGTGCTCATCTCGAATATTTTAAGATGGGGTCAGTCAGGCTACCTAGGGAAGGGACCAGAGCACAGGAAGCGGCGTGGTATCTTCCACAGTGTGCTTTGCATCTAGAGCACCTGCAATGGTCATCTGGTTCGTGGAAGTCCCGCACAATACACAGTTTATGATGAAAGCCGTGTACGGCATAGCGGGTTACGACATGACGGTTGTAACGATACGCCCCTCCCCATTCGTTACGTGTCATAGCTCCAGTTTCGAAGAATTTATCATCGATATCCGCGAACTTTATCTCCCAGCACTCGAGGTTGTCCTTGAAAGCCGTTGTCGCCGACAGATCAAAGCGGTGCCGCAGATCTTCAGTGAACAGCGGTGTGTCTGCTAGGAGATATACTAGGCGGTTCCGGGTCGGATATGTGTAATCCCAGAGCCCTCTTGAGAAAGGAGGCCTTAACACGGTTAAGCTGTTCGAGGTTCTGCGCCGTGAGGTCCTCCCAAATGGCACGTATCCCATACGACGCGATTGGGGCTATTTTGATATAGAACAGTTTCAAGGCGGTTTCGAGTGACAACAGCTGCGGCGATTTTATTGCCCATACAGCAGTCACTGCCTTCCTGCACCTCTCGGTAATGTGCGCAGGTGAAGCTGCGTCCGTTATAAGAAAACAGTAGCCCCAGGTATAGAAACCTGTTTACGTACGCGAGCGGTACACTGGCGTATCGCAAGGTGTCAGTGCCACTGATCCTGCCGCCCCTCCTGAATTTCATTGCTTCTGTCTTTCTCTGGTTTACCGTTAGACCCAAAGCATTTACAGCGACGTAAAGACGGGCTAAGGCTTGCTGTACCTGAAACCTGCTTGGACCATATATGACCAAGTCGTCCGCGTACAAGATAACTTTGACTAGATTTCTCGGGCCTCTTATTTGGGCGGGCAGGTCCTTCAGTAGGATAGAGAACAGGAGAGGGCTCAGGTTGTCACCCTGAGCTAGGCCTGTTGTCTGGGCGAAAGGTTCGAGTTCGGCGATACCATCCTCGATGGTTATTCTGTTCTCCTGCAGGATGGCCGCAAGAAGGTTGAGCACTTTAACTGGCACGCCAACCTCTGCCAACGTGCGTAAAACCATGTCTCTAGGCGCCGAATCAAATGCTGCCTTGAAATCGACGAAGGACTGCATACAGAGGGTTCATCGCTATGGCTAACGCCCTCTTAACGTCCTCCATCAGAATCGTACAGGCGGTTTCTCTCGAGCGATCTCTGCGGAATCCATGCTGCTCGGTCGGGATGGCTTCTACGCCCTCCAGGTAGTCACACAGTCTCCATGTCAGCAGACAAGAGAGTAGCTTATAGCATACGCTCTTCTTCGCGATGCCCCACCAAGATGACGGCAGGGCCGGATTCCCCTTACCCTTAGGTATAACTAGCAGATTTGCATCCCTCCACTTTGATGGGAGCGTGCCCGTCCGCAAGCATTCGTTAAATAGCGCGGACCAGCAAGGAGCAAGAAAGAGTGCACATTTTAGATGCTCATTGCGTACTCTGTCGGGGCCGGAGGCTTTATTACTGCGGAGACTTCGAAGTCCTCGTAGGACCTCCTCGACGGTGAACTCCTGCTGGAGGGACTCCCGTAGCCATGTCGTCGATCTGATCATCGTCGATCATTCGTCGACCACCTGAAAAAAAGAAACTGAAACTTCTCGATTAGCTTTGACCACTTAGGAGTCACACCCGTTGGCCCGTCGGCCGAATGCATTCACTGCGCACATCAAAGAGACGACACGAAACTCACTTGTTTCTTGACAACGCCAAAGAACCTGCACATGCTTTAACTTAAGATGCTGGTGCTAGCGAGTCCTATGTGAGAGTAAAATTGCATATTGCTATATTTGTCATGAAAATAGCGCCTATTGCACCATCGCGTTTTCAACTGAGATGGACGAGAGTAAGCTGCTTCTATCTTGCGGGGCCCAGTCGAGTTAAACCTGCAATTCGGAAACACGTGCTAGTCTGCACGTTTCGACGTCCAACAGTTTCGTATACTTATTCGTTAATACCCCAATACTTAAAGAGTAAACTGAGACACTGTTTGCACTTCCAGGAAGTGCTGCATCTGTCGAAAAAGAAATGCCACGCAAATTCTGAGCCTGGAGGGGGGAAAAGGGGAGAAATACAGTTTTCGCGCGTTTTGTAAGTACGACACTAGCCAGCGACGCATGTGTATTATGCATTTTCAACACCTTCCATTTAAAAAAATCATAGCTGAGCACCTTATACCTACCAAATATGAAGAAAAGATGCACAGGATTAATCCATCATTTTTTACAACGGGGGCATTGACACGCGCTGAATGGAAATTAACTTGTCGGACACATATATATATATATATATATATATATATATATATATATATATATATTCAGTCACTGAAAAAATATAGGGCCACCCATTTTTGCCACATTTCACGCTTTATTATAACCAATCGTGTAAAGATCACAGTGATACATGCTCACAGAGTAACAGCGGAGACTTCCACCGATATGTAGGGTCTCGGATTACTTTGAACCACGAGATTTGCACATTTGGCACAGCTACACTGCGAATAAATTATAATGCCATTAGCAAGATTTATGTCTTTACGAATTAAGCAGATTATCGGCGATTGAGCTCATTTCACTGCACCCAGCAACTATACTTAATACTCAGTGAACTTCCCGTTAAGTCGGATAACCTCAAAAATGCGGTTTGGTACAGTGTTGAACAAATTTTGGATGACGTCCTGCAAGAGCTCGTCCCAAGATTCGAAACTCGTTTTTTGTCGGTGGAAACTTATTGTGCAAGCCAGCTCCACACATTCTGGATGATATTAAGATCAGGTAAGACTGCAGGCCAGCGTAGGACCTCAATGTGACGTTGGTCGAACCAGCTTCCGATCAGCCTGGCGGTGTGAATCGGGGCGTTATCGTGTTGAAAAACGAAGTCTGCCTCTCTCATCAGCTCAAAATGCACCGATTGATCTTTTAGTAAATCCCTATAGCGCGTCGAATAAACACGACCGTCTAAAAACACAATCGACGATTTTGTATGATACCTGACAGCGGCTCAGATCACCACTGAACCGCCACCTGAGTGACGTTTTGACAAAATTCGTTCCTCCTTGCGGATATCGTGCAAATATTAGTTAAATAGATCCGGTTCATTAAAGTTAAACTTTTTTAATTCAGAAAGAGCACTCTGTGTCCATGACATCGTATCGTGGGCGAAGTCAAGACGAGCTTTCATCGGTCAGCGGTCAATCGTTGTTTTTCTTGTGTTTTTTTTCTCGTGAGCCAATGTGTCTTCCTGAGGAAGTTTTGCACATTTCGCACGTTCGTGTGCACGTCGGCCGCCGCCACAATTGCCCTCGCCGAGGGCGCAGAGTTCGACGCTTTTTTCATAATTGCAGCTTGCCTTGTTCCGAAATGGCATTTGGACGCCCGGAACTCTTTGTTCCGGCGTAATTTTTAGCTAAATTAACAAAGTTATTTACTATTTGAGGACAACGCCCCAATCGACGGGGAATTTCGCGATTAGAGAGGCCGATGTCCTTATAAGCCTTGATATGGGCCTTTTCGTCACTCATGAGGCGCAAGCCTAAGCCTATCGTGTCAACAAAGAAAACACTTCTGGCATAAGGTCTGCTTTTGTTTCTGTCGAGCCGCAAAATGAGCCCAAGTGTCGTTATTCTGCTTAGTTCAGTCGTTAAGACATGCATCTTGGTAGTAGCATTATAATTTTTTTGCGGTGTAGCTGCGTCAAATATAGGGATCCCGTGTTTCAAAGTAATCAGAGACCCCAAATAGAATCTAAATTACTACCCAAATGTCGAGAAAGTCTTCACTGTTACTCTATGAGCATGAAGCACTGTAGTCTTTGCACGATTGGGTTACAATAAATTCGCGGCAAAAGTTAAACAAAAAAGTATTAAAAAAAGGTGGCCTTATACTTTTTTCAGGAGTGCATATATAATATATATATATATATATATATATATATATATACATTCCGTCCACGGGTTTCATCAAACGCTATATCGGCCTGACGGTTTCCACAAATACTAAGTACGTGTGAGTATTCTAACTTGTTATGTGCAAAGAACCACGGCTATGAAAGTCGCGCACGGCTTCATTGACCCGACTAGCAACATTGTAAATGCCTATTTGAAAGTAAAATTGATTATATATACCTGTACCACCTGCACTCAGCATATATATATATATATATATATGCTATCTTATTTGCAAACGCGATAAGCCATCGAAAAGCCGGGTAGATTGTAAGCGTCCTGTTATTGGCATGAGTTGATATACTATTGTGAGACAGCGGTTTTTAGGGCATTATGGCTCAGTGCGGAGAAACCGGGCGGAGAATGAATAAAGCAATGCTTACCGCTATTCTTGCGTTCCACTTGTTTCAATATGTGTAGTAGGATTGGATTTCGCCGACAGGACTAACGCAATGCTAAAACTTATTGGGTGGAATTCCAGAAGAATTTCGATAACTTCAATAGGGAATGTGTTTCAACAGTTACTGATTTGAGAACGAGTCTCACGGAATATAGAAAAAATGGTGTAGCATAGATCTACATATATTATATATATATATATATATATATATATATAGATCTACATATATTTATATTTATATTTATATATATATATATATATATATATATATATATATATATATATATATTATATATATATATATATATATATATATATATATATACTGGAGTGCCTACTATTTTCTGGCTATTTTTTACGTCATACATTTAAGCCTTTTTTAACCTGCGGGTTTTAAATTGGACAACAGCTGGTGACATTCTAACACCAGAAGAATGTTGGACAGGATAAAGCCTATACCGTACAGCATTGTTCGTTTAAACACAGCAAAGCATCAGACAAAAACAGTTTAGCCAACACCAACAAAAACAAAGCAATGATGACGAACACGAAACATGAAACAACGTAATAACAGCAGCATTAGCAACGAACCAGCAACGACAAAAATGCAAAAATAATATTAATATTAATAATAACAATACATATAATAATATAACAAAAGTAAAAACGAAACGTTATAATATATAATGATAACAATAATTATATCCAGCGTTTTGTAACATGGGTTGGTAATTATTAATATGTACACGTATACTATGACGAAAATAATAATAATTGTTGAACATTTACAATATTGCTTGTATTATATTATTATTATACAAGCAATAAATGTTCAACAATTATTATTATTATTTTCGTCATAGTATACGTGTACATATTAATAATTACAAACCAATGTTACAAAACGCTTGATGTAATTATTGTTATGATTATATATTATGACGTTTCGTTTTTACTTTTAATAATAATAATAATATTGAAACAAGGGTTTATTATTATCATTAGGTACATGTATCACAATTACTTATTATATGTTATATGAATTATATAACATATACAATATTGCTTATATTATTATTGCTCGAGTGTCGCTGACAACTCAACATCATCTTGGCGTTGCCTCCCTGAAGTTTCAATGACACCCTCTATCTCGAGGAACGCGGTCGATCTTGGCTCCGCTGTGACCTCAAAGAGCTTTTTTCCAAGCTCTTTTGTCAGTTTGAGTGCACCCTTGCCCCAAACGCCAGATGGCGCGTATAAGCGCCGTTTGTGCATCTCCCAATAATAATAATATTAATGTTATACATCGGAACAAAAATTAAGAACGGCAATAAAAACCGAGACGACAACGACAACAACATGATTAATGACACGCAGTCACGAAAATTGCTGAAACGGAAATTCTACCAAGATGACGACAACGATGATGACAACAACAGCAGCAGCAATAATACATATTGAAGCCCTTCTGCACAGCGAGTGCGGTTGAAACGGCGATCAACACTGTCAAAGGCAGACTGAAGGGCCGGCCAACAATGCCCTCTCGGGGGTGGTGGGGGTCCATGGTGTGTTTTTGTCTGTACGTCTGACTGCTTTACTGACCAACCAAACGCCCACCTTGCCGCTATGATTGCGACAAATGGCGACTCCATCATTATATCTCTTGGGCCGCCCCCGATGCCATCAATCGCTGGTTTGGTTTGGCTTTCATATCTACCCATATCTCTCCGTGCACCCATATATTATGATCATCACGTCATCGTCGTTTGTTGTTGTTGCTGTGGTTGTTGTTGTTGCTGTGGTTGTTGTTGTTGTTGTTGTTGTTGCTGTTGTTGTTATTTATTGTCGTGCTGTTGCTGCCGATTTGCTTGCTGCTATGTAGTGCTCGGTTTTCATCATGCATTTCTTAGTAGATCGCTAGAAAAACCACAACTGGTGCTACTACCACTACTACTACTACTAATATTGCATCATCGTAGCGCACCCGTCAAACTGAGTCATATAATACGCGTATAGGTCGCTAGATTTCCAGCTACAGATGTGAAATAAGTTAAGGGAAGGGCGGAAGAAAAAATAGTCGTCAAAATTATGTCCAGGTTCTAGAACTTCGTCGCGATACATTTCATTGTGTTGCCAAGTACTTTAGCAGTAAAATCAAAATCATATGGTCGGCCTACCCGTAAACCAACCTGCTTATGATGGTCATGATAAAGACAATTATTACTAGCTTGACTGCCCACTGTATTTTTTTAATCATATGTGTACAAAAGTATCCTCACAACACGTGTAATTTAGCTCAATTAACACTAATTAGCAACATCTCCCTCCCTCATCTAAATGTTGGCACGGACTGCCTCCACCGGACAATGGAACTGCTCTGAGCTGCACTCTTTTAATGTTGATCATTGCGAGAAGCGACTCGCGAATCTCCACGTGTGTTACTTACTGGTGGCCATTGTTTTACTTGGATTGGTTTTCTGCAAGATTCTTTGTAGCTTTGAGCAAAATGCATCGCGCGTGTCTAGGAAGTAACTCCAACAGCCTTCAGGCAAAAGGAAGTCATTCCTTGATGCGAAAAATGAAGGCTGCAATGGCCGTAGCGTTACGGCGTTTTCTCCGATACGAAGAAATAAACGTTTTCGAAATACTCGTCAAGTCTAGTAAATAAGCCGGATTCGAACACTGAGTCGGTCGTGTGAAATACAAGCAGCCTCGTTAGACTGTCTGGTTGTTTGGGTAAGCAATAACCCGTTCTACATCTTCGAGCACTGCCTTGAGGTTGTTGACAATGAGACCGTCCTCAAGGACCGTACGCAGAGTAGAGACTCAAGCGAAGCATTTGCGCCAACCCGGAAAATCTCGTTTTCGGACAATGATAGGTCGCGGTAGGCTACTTTTTCTGGTGGATAGTTTCAGTCGCGGACTGTCGTACCTCCGCCGGTGCAAGATCCATTACCCTGTAAGCAACTTTAGTAGCTATTCTCCTGAGCGTTGATAAGCAAGCTTGTCTTTGCAAATCAAGCGTTTTTCCTCCGCAGAGTCAACCGGCGCACAGACGCGACGTAAATGCCTCGGCTAGCACGTTTGGACGCGTGTTTGGCCGTTCGACGAGCTTTATTTGTATGGGGACTCAGGCGTAAGACCTTCAAATTATGATTTTTTTCCGGAATGGGCAAAGCTGGAATTATTGGGCACGTTAATATCATCACTATAGCATCACACCGTAGCCACGAGTGATGATAGTCAGACGTTTTGGGAGACAATCGATCATAGTTCATCATTTAGGGCGTTGTCGGCCCAATGGGATGATGCGGGAATCTATCATATAATTAAGCGTTGTGCTCGTTGTGCGCTATTACTGTGCATCGTTATATTATGCTGTTTACCGTGCACCGTTCTTAGTATTGTTACTAAAATTGTTGATTAAACTGTCTGATAATTTGTGTGTGTGTGTGCGCTTCTGTAACTAGACGTTTGAACTGTCATTTAGAGAGTCGCTGCAGGCCAGCCTGCTTGCTTTACGCTGCCATTCTAGTGGCTGCTTTCAATGCGGGCTTTGCTGCCTAAGTCTTTGTTGTCAACGTCAGATAAACCTATGTGTTCGGCCCACTATTGAATGGCTGCATTCGTTGAACCACGGGATTACGAGTTGTCATAAATATCCCTCTTGTGATTACTGCCAGTTACATGCCAACATTCCTCGTGTTCCATTTTACAGACATGACAAGCCGAGTTTCTCGGGGCTTCGCTCATCTCCACACATCCGCACCTCTCTTCTAAGCGCTCTTCTAAGTGAAATTAGGTACATATCGTTTCAATGCTGTTCGGCATTTGCGTAATAATTGATTTTAATCGTACGAGTAGTGACGTGTAGCAAAACAATAGTCACACAGAAAGAAGAAATATAGGGGATTTCCTGTGTAGGCATTTACTGTAGGTCGCTGCGCTATTGTAGTTTTTTTTTTGTTATTGTTTGATCATGATGATGTTGATGATGATGGTGTTGTTATCGGCGTTGTTTCTGCGGTCGTAGTTTATGTTATTTGTCTCTGTTGTTGTAAATGTAGTCATTTATCGCGTTATATTCGTGTTAGAGTCTTGTTCTCAGCTGTAGTAGAAAGAAAGAAATAATAGAAAGCTCCTCTATTGATGTAATATAAGGTAAGGAATGACTGGCCGTAGGCGGGGCCTGTGCATCGTCGTCCTATTGTCCTGTCGTCCTGAACATATTATTGATGTTCTCCGTTCCTGCAACGCGTCTGGGCACGTACATTATTTTGCTTCTGCGATTGTTTAGCCTTACATCAAAGAGATGATCAGTAAGACTCGCGAGTTACGTACGTTGAGCTAAAACCTGTATAAAAAAGCTAAAACTAGCAAAAACCTCTGTAGTGTTAGCCGTAGTAGTAATAGAGGTAGTAGTTGCTGTTGTGTGTTTGTTATGGCGTTGTTTTCACTGTTATCACTGTTACGGTCGTATTGTTATCACTCTCACGTCTTTGATGTTGATGTTGTTGTTGTTGTTGTTGCTGTTGTTGTCGTTGTTGTTGTTGTTGCTGTTGTTGATCGATGCTGTTATTAGAGCTGTTGTCGGTGTTATCGATGTGAGCTTGGTAGGCTTTTCCAATTGCTTTTGTTGCCATTTACTGTTAAGCTGGCATAATTAGTGACGACCGTCATATTTCGAAGATTCACCCCGTATCTGATGAGGACAACACAATTCTCTGTCTTCTCTCCAAAGTACGCCAGCTACTGTAGAGGCTGGTGGTGTAAAATACTGAAGCACTTCCTTTCGCTAGGACTGGCTGTTTCGTCGATTGCGAGGCAAGATAACTCCCCCAATTACCAAGCAGCCTGGTCGCGTTGGTTCTGTTGCCCAATTTTGAGCAAGAGCGATTACATGGCACGAAGTCGCTAGATAGAGATGAAACAGCGCCAGTCGTTGGTTTACGCGATTACAGAACTACAGGTATTAAGCGCAGTCTCGTTAGCACGGTCTAGAGCTGAAGCTTGACGTGTCTTTTCACTTCAACTTCCTGTGACGCACAACGGTCACGATGGATTATGAGAATTATCATCGCAGCATAATTTCTCACCCTCTCTTTTGGCCACGACGAAACTGTGGTACCACGTAATAAAGAAACCTCGATAGCTTTCAGTAAGTGTAAGTGCCGTAAAGTGCTCCCACGTAGCGCTTGTTAGTATTTCCGTTTGGACGGCCGGTAGCCTTCAGGCTGGATTGACGATATGCGAGTAGAAGAGCAGCGATCAATCTGCGTATGGCTCTAACAACGGCGACTTGCACTGCCTCCGCAATGCAGGGAGAAATATTCTATCTATCAGGGTGATAACTAGATCTTCGCGATCAGACGCGGCAGGGCGTGACCGACCCTTGACAGACTCCGTTCTTCAAAGTGATTTATGGGCTCACTTCACACTCCTCTGTCCCACTATCTTAATCCCATTTTAACGACTGAAAATTCCTTTTTTCATTTATGCTTCACAAAGTTATCTGAAGCCTAAGCTTAAGCCACAGGCGCAGAGTCGTACTACGACGGCCCGTTGATGATTCTTGAAATCATGATTGAAACAGAGAAAGGGCCATTTCGATTCATCCCAGTATTGTTAGGTTCAGACACACCTGTGCTAGCTGGTGCCTGTTCGCAAACGTCAATGCTGGATACGCAGTCACGGCTACAGTCAATGGTTGTCTTTGGGTATCTTGTTTTCACTCGAACTGGTCCGCCGACCGCAACAAGGTGTAAGTGGGTCTAAGAGCGCCGAGGACTGTTTTCGCAGATAAGAATGGATGAAGCACCCTTAATGAAAGTAGTGCCCCTACCGCTGGCTGTTGACTACACGTTAACTCCGACTGAACATTGTTTCCGAGCATTCCGTGATTGTCAGCTGAATGAGCGACCACGGTTTTCTTCGCTGATACGATCACTTTCGGTGACTGATTACGCGAATGGCAGTGGTGCCTTGCACGGCTAACGCACCCCCGCCACGTTCAAAATAATAACACGTCACCGGGGCGCTACCATGCGCAGGATCAAACGCTGCTCGAATAGAAGTATTTATTATTCTTGTGCATTGTGCATATGGTTGACTGTTATCCGGTGTTGTAGCGCTCCTCTACTAGAAAAGTGCAAAGAAGTCCAGTTTAAGCGCGGTATAACCTGGCCAAAATGTATAGATAGGGTTATGGCATTAACAGTAGTCCCCTACCAGCGAACACAAAAACGTGGGTTCGACTACGTCTATAACCGTCCAAAGAGCTCCCATTCTATGAGTCCTTCACGCACGGCGAACCGGTGACTCCGATAACCTACATCCATTGTGTTGTCTTAAACCAGGCCAGGCGGAGCGACAGGGCATGTACAATTTAACAGCATCATCATCAGAATAGCCCTACGGAGGAGGAGTCCGATGGAGTACCTATTTTTGTTTTGGTCACATCGTACGACCCTAGGCCGGTAGTTAACAGTATTCTGTGCCGCGGCGTAGTGTCGCCTTCGCGCCGCTCGGTTCAGTCTGGATAAGTCGCAGAACACACAGATTTAGAAAAACGCGGCAAACATCTCGAGGTCTCACAACGGTACCGTTTTGTACCTGTTGTCCTGGACCTCATTAGCACAATGCAGCATTCGATGTGAGTGTCATAAGCCAACCAACGTACGAGGAAATCCTAGCGTTCGTTCACACTGCCATAGTTGTTTTGTTAAAGTAAAAGTAATAATAACAATAT